>WBMZ01009985.1:0-43055 GCA_013400975.1 Atrichornis clamosus
GCGCGCCCGGCGAGGCGCAGCGGCCCCCCGCGGTCACCCCCGCGCTCCGCGCAGCGCCGCCGCCTCGGCAGCCGGAGACTACTCCCGGGCAGGAGCGGCCCCGCGGCCGGGCGCACATCCCCACAGACGCTCTCCCTCCGGCGGAGAGGCCGGGAGAGCCTCGTGCTCCGGCCCGGGAGCCCTGGGAGCCGCGTCCGGAGCGTGTCCGGAGCGGGGGATGTGCCGGTGGGAGCGCACCTGGCTGCCGCCGTGCCCCGGGGAACGCGCCCGCCGGCGGTGGCAGGTGAGGAGAGACAGACAGGCCGCAGGGACTTTGAACCTTGGGCACAGGGCACGGGGGCTCCAAGGTTAAAACATCGCAGAGAGGCAGCAGCAGCCGGCCGACAAAGCAGAGATGTCACCAGCATCGGGAGGGACCCGTGCCAGCCCCGTGTTCTTCAGTGACCTAGAAAAGGCAGGAGGGTAACGTGAGAGAGCCCGCTCGGTGCATTCCAGTGAGGCTTTGCTGGCTCCCGGTCAGACCTGTGACACTGAGATCCTTACTGGTGCACGGGGATGCTACAGCGAAGGGCAGAGTGAAGTGCTCCAGGCAAAGCTGCAGTCACTCGGAGTGTGGTTTAGGAACAAACTGGATAGGACAGGCAAGGGCTGCTGTGCCACATGTCAGAGCCCGATGGTTTCTTGCTCTCATCCTAGTGGCAGTCAGCAGAGCGAGGATGGATGCCAGGTGGGGAGTCCTAGCCAGTGCCTTGGCTTAGCAGGAGAGGAGGATTGACAAAAGCCAAGGGGTTCAGGGCGCGGAAACGTCCACCTGCTTCTTTCAATGAGGGCAGCAGTGGTAGAGCCAAGCACGGCTCTGTGGGGTTCTTGCTGTCATACTGGGGAGAGAAAAGGATCAAAAAGCCAGGAAATGGAATGCTAGCTTGGGGTAGAAGGAGAGTGTCAAACAGGGGAGAGACAGGCTGCAAAGAGGGGTGGGAAAGTGTAGGTGGGCCTGACTGGGCACAGCTTAGTAAAAAAAAACAGAGGAGACCAACTGAGGACATGGCTGTGGGGGAGAGGGAGACCCCCTGCATGCAGTAGGGAGAGCGCTGCAGTACAGGGGAAATGATACCGTTTGCTTTTTCTTCTAAATGGCCAAAATAAATCATCAGAAGGAAGTAGGAGGCAAGAAAAGCAGTATCAGTGAGAAGAGGGACGACTTTGCTCTGTTTCACGCCAGTTTCAGACAACATTGTGGGTATGGTGCATCAGGATAGCATTGTGTGGACTTCCCTTTTTGGCCACTTTTGAAGAAGATTATACCATACCAGTGTCATCTTCTGACAACCAAGAGTGGTCAGTACTGTGGCACACGTAGCAGACTAAATGTTGCCAGGTGATGTGATTGCAATTGCATGTGACAAAGCATGGGCTTGAAATCAAGAGTTTGTTAGGGGTTTTGTGAAAGTCTAGCAGAGTCTTAAACCTGCTAACTTCTGCAGACTAATTTCTCTGACATTCCACCATCAAAAATTCTTCCTCGATATTCTCGTCTTCCAGCAATTCACAGAATTTTAGTTTATGCACAATTATAAAGCAGGAGAGAGTATCTTGTAGCCCTTTATCCTAAGTCAGAATTTTGATCAAAACTTCTAATACTAAAACTTCTGTGCTGCCTTTTTTTTTTTAACACCATATTGGGTTACTATGGCAAAGTTTTGGTAGCAGAGGGGCTACAGGAGTGGCTTCTGTCAGAAGCTGCTAGAAGCTTCCCTTATCTCCAACAGAGGCAATGCTATCCAGCTCCAAGACGGTGTTGCTGCTCATCAGTGTACTGGATAATGTATTTAAAAAGGGAAGAAAGTTGTCATGCAGGAGAAATTGCAGACAGAGAAGAGAGGAGCGAGAATATGTGAGAGAAACAGCCCTGCAGACACCCAGGTCAGTGCAGAAGGAGGGGGAGGAGATGTTCCACGTGCTGGAGCTGAGGTTCCCCTGCAGCCTATGGAAGACTCCGCTCCAGAGCAAGTGGATGCCCAAAGGAGGCTGTGACCCCGGGGGAAGCCCATGCTGGAGCCGGCTCCTGGCAGGACCTGTGGCCCCGTGGAGCGAGGAGCCTGTGCTGGAGCAGGTTTGCTGGCAGGACTCGTGACCCCACTGGAGCAGTCTGTTCCTGAAGGACCACATCCCCTGGAAGGGGAAGGACCCATGGGAGGGACCCCACCATGGAGCAAAGGAGGAGTATGAGGAGCCCTCCCCCTGAGGAGAAGAAGCAGCAATGTGTGATGAACTGACCACAACCCCCTTCCCCATGCCCCTGTGCCACTGAGGGAGGGGAGGTAGAAAATCTGGGATAAAGTTGGAAAAAGGTGGCGTGGGGGAGGGTGTTTTTAAGATTTGATTTTATTTCTCAATGTACTGTTCTGCTTTGAGTGGTAATAAATTAAATTAATTTCCCCAAGTGCAGTCTGTTTTGCCCATGGCAGTAACTGGTGAGTGATCAATCCCTGTCCTTATCTCGACCCACAAGCCTTTCATATTTCTCTCGCCTGACCACTTGAGGAGGGGGAGTGACAGAGTGGCTTTGGTGAGCATCTGATGTCCAGCCAGTGTCAACCCACCACAGAAGCCCTAGCAATTCTGAGTCAATCTGGTTAGATATGAGTTATCACAGAACTTGCAATAAGGTCGGTCCTCCTGCAATTACAAAGTAAATCAGCTAGAAGTCACTTGGTGTCACTGCGTGTTTAGGTCTGTGCAGAAGAGATCAGACCAACTCTTGCTCTGGAGACATTCATTTGCCGTGATGCTGTGAAGCGAGACCTTCATGCTCCATCAGCTGCATGAACTCACTGAATTTACCTTGTAACTCCACCAGGCTTTGGCCACTCGAGCACCGGGACAAAATAGGCTTCTCCCCTTGAAATGAATAGTAACTTCATTGAATAAATATTACTGTGCTTTGGATTTCAGGTCCTAAAAGCATCGGGTCAAACCAAATGCCTGTTTAGCCTAATATGCTGTCTCAGGTCCCAACAGGAGCAAGTGCCAGGAAAGAGTGCAAGAGCCAGACAATCCCAGGCAACTCCCCAGCTTCATCTCTTCTTCCCTCAACTCTAGTACCTAAGTCTAGTGCTTGCCTGTGGAGCTGTGAGCTCAGAAACCTCTTGAGCAAGATGTTGTCTCCATATGTAACTCCTAATGGATCTTTTCTGAGAACCTGTCCAGGCTAGAGCCCACATAACTTCTATCATCCAGCAGCAGCTAAGTGCTCCTCATGCTCATCTTACCTGAGCTGTGTATGAAGAATCACCTCTTCTTGTTTGTTTTGAACCCAGATCCTGCTTCATTGATTTTCCTCAGTTCTTGCAACAAAAGAGACAGTGGTCGTCCAGTGCAGCCTCCTGCAGTGTCAGCATTGAATTTAGACCAGGGGGCTCAGGTCTTTGTCCAGGTAAGGATGTGAAAATGCTCCAAGGACAGAAATATAACAGCCTCTCCTAGCAACTTGTTCCCGTATTCCTGTGGTGAAAATACTTTCGTTATATCAAGTTAGAAACTCCCTGTTTCAATTTGTCACCCTTGTCATATGTTTGGATCTTGAGTTGATGCATCATGGTGCCTGTGGGATATTGGGATGTCATTGGGATATTATCACATATGCCTGCAAATTACAGAAGAATGCATTATTGAAAAAGCATGTTTTATTACAGTCACTTGCAGAGCTCTATTCTAAAATTAAGATGAAAACTTACTCTAGATTAATAAAAGTTCACAAGCTGACTTGTGTTGGGCTCCTCAGGAGGTAGGTTTGTGATTTAGAGCCCTGGAGGAAGAATGCCTCCAGGCATCATTCATTAATAAGATTACCAGATTCTTCTGATTTTTCTCTTCCTTTTTTTTTCAGGCTCTGGTTCCAGTCCTCCCTGGTTGATATCAGACACTTTTCTATTACATATCATTCATTGCACTCTAGAGGCACTGTCTGGAAGAAGCTATTTGGGGTAAAATTAGGACTTCAAGGCCACAATATCAGGAACTGAGCTATAGGAAGTGAAATATGCTCTTCAGCAACATTAAAGATCTAATAAAAGCTAGGAGATTTGAAGCTCCCTTTGTTGATAACTGGATAATTCAAGGAGACGTGGTGAGGCCTCTGAATACTGAAAGCTTGAACCCACATTTGGCAGCTTTATAGGAATGTGTTGCTAATGTTACTTGCTCTGTCTGCGTCCTCTGGGAACTTTTTTGGATGACTTCATTACATTTTTTCGCCTAGGGAGAGCAGAATGCCAAAAGCTCTATCCACACTTTCATACAAACACAGAATCACAGAATGGTTTGTGTTGGGAGGGACCTTTAGGATCACCTCATTCCAACCCCCCTGCCATGGGCAGGGCCACCTTCCCCTACACTGGGTTGCTCAGAGCCCCATCCAACCTGGCCTTGAACACTGCCAGGGATGGGGCATCCACAGCTTCTCTGGGCAACCTGTGCCAGTGCCTTACCACTGTCACTGTAAAGAATTTCTTCCTAATACCTAATCTAAACCTGTTCTCTTTAAGTTCAAAACTATTACCCTTTTTCCTATCACTTCATGCCCTTGCCATTTCCAGAATAAGCTCGCTGAATATGAACATCGTTTCTACCTCATCCCTTTCCTTTCTTTTCAGCCCTTGCCCTTGCAATCCAGCTTCGCCCTGTCAGTGGCAACATCCAAATCTTCTCATTTCCTCTTTTTTCCTTGCATTACACACACCACCACCCCTTGTGCCATTCAGGTCTGCATGTTTCCCTGCACTTCTTCAACCCTTCATATGCTATAACTTTTCAACAAAACATGGAGTAGGAATCTGCAAGTGATACTGGAGACACTACATAACAATCACCAAAAAAAAAAAAAGGTATCTTTTCCCTCAGTCACAATTAGATCCAGTGTCTAAAAGGTTACAGAATCACAGCTGGATTTCAGGATGGTGTGTACTCTAATGATCTATTTCCTATTTTTCAGAGAATTCAATACAATTGAATTTGATGATCTTAGAGGTCAAAAGCTGCTGCTATTTCAGGAAACTTAAATGAGGTACAATGCATAGAAATGCCTGCTAGTTATGACTTTTTCATGATGGTCTGTACATTTTATAAAGGATAAGCACAACCTATAAAATATGCGAGGCCAGACAGAAGCAGAGCCTTTGAGGAGTAATGAATCTGAATTATTAAATCCTGGTTAAGAAAGCTCATAAGCCATAATGCAAAACATGTATTATGCCTTTTAGCATGGTTTTCCAGCTCTGAACAGCTGAGAATTAAAATCATGAAAGGTTTCATGGTGAGACGGATTAATTTACAAGACAATTTCAAAGCAGTTCATTTTCTGATTATAGTCAAATATGGATTGTGCAACCACATTGTTCTTCAGGATTGTGCAGTGCGATTCCTATCTAGCAGTGGCAAGAGCTTAAGAGATCAGAAATTAATACACTGATTCTTAGAGGTAGAAGAATATGTTAATCAGACAATAGGGGAAATAGGGAAACAATCCTGGAGACGTTAGGCAAATCAACATTCCCGGAAAAATTTTGACACCATTACTCTGAAACTGCGACACTTTTTCAGATTGTGGAAGAACTTCACTAAGGAGTCACCGTGGTATATTTGTTCAAATTGGGGAAAACAGCTTTAGCTGTTGGATTCTGAAACAGCGAGGGAAAAAGCCATCCCAGGAGAACAGTGTTAGTAATACCAACAGAACTCTCCAATTTGAAAAAAATGGCCATGCACAGCTAGAGCCAGTGTCATGCTGTAGGATGAAGAAGCGCTATAATGAAATAGATCAAACATGCAGAAAGATTTTTTCCAGTCTGAAGTCCTAAAATTATTTGAAACAAGGACAAATTAAAAATATTCAAGTCAAAGAAAGACCAAATATTAACCTAATGGGTGGGGAAAGCAATAAGATAACAAAAAGATCATTATTGTGTTATTTCAAAACTACAAAGCAGTTGATGAGATTTAATACATAACAGTCAATTTTATTCCTTGTGCATCCATGTTAGGATGAGTAGAAAATAGCTTGATTTATGCCAAGAGAAATTTGAAGATAGATGCTATATAGATATTTTCCCAAAAGTAATGAGCAGTAAAGCAGCTTAAGCAGGAATGGCACAGTATTTCCAATTTCTAAAGGCTGGTTCAGACAAAAATTCTGTCAGGGAAATTCTAAGTATATGTATTTTGTCTCAGATCAGGAGCTATGAACAGATGATCTCAAAAGATCCCTTTTAGTCTGTATTTCTATGAAAACAAACACTGGTTCAAAATGTCAAGATTTTTAGAAATAGAGGGACATCAAAAATTGCCATCACCTGCTAGGTACTAAAAAGCACTGCTATGGAGTGGCTGTCTGGTTGACAGGAAGAATTCATGGCAACTGTCTGAATTTAAAGATTTCTGTTATTTACAAGGGAAGGAAGGACAATCCCTGATATAGTTAAGAAAGATAAGCAACTTGCACAATGGTACTACTGATGACATGACTAAATATAGAGCATGTACTCGTTCCTGATTTGGAATGTTTTCAGTTGAACCACACAACCTCCAGGAGAGCTAGACAGAAAGAAGGGTGGCAAGAGTCTCAAGAGATGTACAAAAATTAGGCACACCATCTGGAAGGCATCACCCATTTCCAGCCTAAGCACCTCCCAGGTCAGAATTAATACATACTAATACAATACCAAATAAATCTTGAGCAGAACACAAAAGGTATCACCAATAGATTATGGTTTATATTTATATAAGTATTGACATTAGGTGAAACATCTTTTGCATTTTGTATACAGGGAAATTTACACTGTGGAGAAAGTGATGGCATATTTTAGACAAAGTAAGTCTATTTTAGAGTCTATTTCCCTTGCAATAGATTGAGAAATTTCCCTAAGTTTCCATGGGACTAGTGTCAGGCAATAGAATTCTATGAGAACCAGAAGATAAATATAGCTGATAAAATAAGAAAGATTAAATAATGGTAAATCTATTGTTGAGGAAATTCCAAATACGGAAAAAGGGGTTATTCATTTTCCTGGCCACTGGAAAGAATATAAACAAGTTCAAATTGTATCCACAGTTCCTTTGAGGAAGATACGGAGCATGACATTGTACAAGAATAGTTTTGAGGCTCCCTGTCTCCCTGTGCAGCAGGATCTGAGTGGTGACTGCACAGGCATCAGCCGAGACAGTGACACTGCTGAGCAAGACAGATGGGAAAATGACATTGAGAAGGCAACACTCGTGCTGCATAACAAATCCAAACTTCTCCTTCCAAAACATGCCGAACTCTCCCAGGAGTGGAAAAACAGGTCACTATCTTGAGTTAAAAGGTTTTCTTTTCCAAACCACTATCAGTTTTTAAAAGCATGTTCACGCTGAAAATACACTTTGTGAAATCCAGAAGATATCTTAAAATAATTCTATTGTCCTTACAAATGTCCTTCATGTTTAAAGACATCCTACTGATTTACCTTCTAGACGCAAATATCTGAATATATCTAATTCTCTCTCTCACCTGAATATCCAATTGCCCAAAAGAATTATATTCACAGAATCAAGTTAAGCATGTCCCCTGAAATGCACAAAAATGCATACAAAAGCAAAAATGAATGAATGCATTTCCTAATTACAAAGTCAATTTACAATTTCCTGTCACACAAGCTTTTATGATTACTATTTTTATCACAGTCCTATCTCTTCTTCTCTTCATTTTCTCTCTTTTGCATTTCACAAAGTCTCAATAATTTACATACCCAGCACCTGGAATCCTCACACTAAGATATATTTGGTAATCAAAAACTAAACTAAATAACAAATACCGTAATTTTGTCATGACAAGTCTTGTCATGCCCAACAGAGGTGGCAATAGTTAAATGGCTGCACAGTGTTCAAGTTATTTGTAGAAGGAAGAAATACAAAAGAACAAGTATGTGCCAAAGTCATTTACAGGATCATTTCCAGAGATTTTTATAATGAACTCTTGAGGGTTTGTTTTGGTTTTTTTTTTTGCTCCAAAGGACATTGTAAGCCTGGCAGCACTGAGAAACACTCCGTTCTTCAATATTGATGTTCCTGTGTCTAACAACATTTGTTTTGTTTTAAAGCAGACACTTGAAGTCAGTTCCATATTTATGAACACGGTCTCACTGTCGTTCCATGACACCTGAGTATGAAGAGATCTTTTTTTTAAGAAACAGGACACATGGAAAGACAGACATCCCTGATCTTTAAGACTAAAATCTTCAAAATTTTAAATCAAACTGTTCAGTTCTCTGATGTTTCCTCACAAATTATGCATTTGATTTCTTTCCCCAACATGAGATATCTCACTTTATTCCCACCAAAGCTTTTTTCCCCAGTTTTGAGTCCACTATTCCATGACTGGTATTACCCTTTTTCCAGCCCCTCTGGCAACTGCCACTACCATATTTGCCATTTTTGCCACAACATACCATACTCAGGGCAAGCAGATGTCCTGTATTTCCAACAGTCTTCACTAAGACCTTTTTTCTAAATAAATTGAAGACCCTGAATTTACTTTCCAGGCTCCTCCTTGAGTTTGCTCTTCATTTGCTTTGCAAGACCCAAAACTTCACCATGGAGTCCTCGTAGTAGTAATAGAAACTAACCTTTTCAACAAGATGTTTTCAAATTTGAATATGTCAATGCCTTTGATAAAACAGATTTTCACCTCACTTTTCTTAATATACCCATAAATAGCTTGCTGCTACTTTGTAGATCACTTAACACCTGTCTGTATGTACTAACAGCAATCCCCACACAAGATTCCAGACAAGATTCATTTTACCATCTTCTTCCCTATCTTTCCAGAGATGCTACTTTCTCAGCAGGTTTATAACTTGCCAAGGTCTAAGTCCTCTTCCTAAACGAGCTTTTGCCAGGCAGAACAATCTCTTCTCGCTGTGGTCTCCCACATCGTTTTTCAAAGACTCCTTCGCAAAAGTGTCTAAGATTTTGATTATCTGCTCGGCTCCAGAAGGAGATAACTGCGGGTTAACCATCCTTCTTCATTTTTCCGGCAACATGAAGTGTACATACCTCATTGCAGCTTTCCAATATCTGATTTCTTTCCGGCTTCTTCCTGCTTTCTGTTACAATCCTAACAACTCTGCTTTCTTGACAATCCTCCACATCTGTTTTTGCCTCTTCCTATACTGGGCTCAGGTCCTTCTGTGGTTTTCCAGTCTCCTGCCACACACCTGTATCCCCTCCCACTCCTGGATTCAATGATTTGCAACAGCAATCAGTTCCCAAAGGCAGTGTGATAAACCATCTATATGTGAGCTACACAACCAGTAGCTATAGTAACAGGAAAGCATGCTTTAAACAAAAATTAAAAATGAAAAAAAATCTGAGGGATATTGCTCATCTTTTCGTCCATCCCCAGATATTGCATGGTTCCATAAGTATCCTGCTGTGTTTCTTTGCCTAATTGTATCTCCCCTAGCCCAAAACACAGCAAGATAGAAATAAAACTTTATTTTGCTTAGTTGAAGGAGGTAAAATAAATAAATAATGACACCCAACAAAACTAGGAAGAGATTGTCTCTTTCCCAGAAAAAAAAAAAGAAATAACGTATCTGCAAGTTGCAAATCCAGGGCAGGCAAAATTGTCACTATCCCAGTTCTGCCTTAATTTCTGATACAGGATCAGCCATAGGACCCTTGTGGGCTGTGAACTTAAATCAGATCAGAGCCCTGGGAGCAGGTTGGGAGGTTAACAAGGGTTGGAGAGAGGGCATTTTCCCCACCCATCTGTTCTGACCCTGAAGCCGTCAGGCCAGGTGTTGATACCTGACACCCACCTCCCTGCCGCACGGAGCTGGAGAGCAATTTCTAGCAGAGCAGGCCAGCACAGGTGACTTGAAAAACACAGATACAAACAGAAAAACCTTCTGCAAGTTCTTGAGCTCTTGATGGACTGGGTCAAGGTATTAAAATATGTTTTTTTTAAACCATCATATATTCTTAATTCCTCTAGAACCTGTGTAGGTGGACTTCCACAGAAAAGATCAAAATGGACTCAGGGCCTCAGCTTACTTTATCATGAAAAACGGCAGCAAGGTCAACAAAACATTATTCAGTAATTTAACACATTTATACCTGTGTCACACCCTTTAATTCCTGCTTTTTAAAACACGCATGTCAAAGTAGATAAGCAATGCAGGCTCAATTCATACCAAAAAACCCTCATTATTTTATATAAATTAAATTTTATATAAATAAACTAAACCTTCTTCATTTACTGCAGTAAATTTTCCAAAAAATTCTTCCTTATTTAACACTTCCTTTCTTGAGGGAGTAGGACTATTCTATATATCCTTTAAACACGTAGAAATTTGTTACAATTCTCAATAAAACCCATATGAAATAGATTTCCTTTTAATCAGTGAAGTAAGTAGCCATGCAATTAAGGAGATAAAATTATGTATTTCTGCAAGGCATAGCCTGATATTTGTCAAACCGGAATATTGTTATACCTGATTCAATTTTATACAATGACATCTCTCCATTGTTATTGATTAATGGTTAAAACTCTCTAAGGTGGTTACACAACGCTGTTA
The DNA here is from genome assembly GCA_013400975.1 of Atrichornis clamosus. Lineage (NCBI taxonomy): Eukaryota > Metazoa > Chordata > Aves > Passeriformes > Menuridae > Atrichornis > Atrichornis clamosus. The sequence goes on from WBMZ01009985.1 coordinate 10,617, forward strand.
TACATAACTTATATTATTTAGATACATAATAGATGTGATCTCTACAAATGATGAATTATATCCCACTTCTTAATTACAGCGTCTTCTGGAGTCTAATTTAAATAGTAGTAAAGCAGATTAAATTCAAAAGCAAGAACAACAGCAAGGCAGTTTGCAAAATGATACATTTATGGGGTTTTTTCCTCAGCACTGTAGAGTTTTTCCACAGCATGTTTTGTAAAGTATCATCTTTCTCAATATCTTAGTAGATCACTGTAATCTGGATTTACATATTGATTCCTTCAGTTTCAATGTCAATCAAAACATGAAAATTTAATAAAAAACAACTCTAATTGCTCCTCGGAGACTTAGCAATAATTACTCTCGTATCATCTCAGTGAAGGAGATGTCTTTAACATGTTCTGGTTTTCAAGCATAACAATTGTACATTCCTTTTGGGCACTGCATACTGCTCAAATCAGCGTTTCACTCAGTGAGATGTTGAAGGCTGCCTTAACAACATATCACATAGGGGCTACACTTGATAAAATTGAAACTGTATTCTGTCAACAATAATTATGTGGGTGTTTTGCTCATTTCCTGCTAGAGCTGTCCCATGGCAACAGTGTAAAAACAGCGCTCGTTTTTTAAACACATAAATGACTGCTTCGATGACACATTTCTGGCTCAGGTTTGGCAGAGGCATGGTGAAAACAAAGACTTTTTTGAAAAACTACCACAACTACTTCCACTGTATGCAAATCTGCAGGGAATGTGCTAATTCCCAAGTGGAGGGTGCAGCTTTGCTGTAGTAGTGTCAGAAGTGGCCTGAGGCATTTCCAGAGATTGATAACAAGCCAGGATTTGCACTTCAGGCCATTCTCTCCACTTTGGGTGAATTTCACAACAAATGCCTCAACCAATATTCCACTTAACCCTGCCTTTGGGGTTGCTGCCGCTAAGGCAAATCAGGTAAAATCACATTAAAAGTTCCACATTTTGTGAGTCCATCTGGAGTGCTGAAAAAGCAGCTGGTGGTGTTGATAATTTTGTCATACAAACTCTGAAAAATAATTATTTTGGTACATGGGAAATAAGCTTTGCAATTTTCAGTTTTAACTGTTTTGAGAATATTTGCTTTTCTAAGACTATTTTATGGCTTGTGAATCAAGATTAATAGGTATTGTACAGACAGTTCATAAAGCAGTTATATGATGAATTAGGATATTGCAAGTTTTACCCTTGGCTCTGTGAACATCCAAGCTCTGATGTAATAAGACCTGATGGCAGGATCAAGTGCACCTACAACCCCAGCCTTTCAAATATCAGCTTCACTGAGAAAATTAGTAAAAATGATACCATTATGGTTATTTTTTTCCCATTATGAGCACCCTGACTAAACTTGTTTTATTTCAGTTGATACTAATGCAATGAGAAACATCTGGAGATTAACAAAGTGGATCAGATTCAGACTGGATTTTTAGAAGGAACCATTTAATAACCCACCATATGTCCCTGGAAGCATCCTTTCTTTTCATTTGAACATTCTAAAGGGATTTTAAGAACAAAATGTAGCACTAACCAAGTGTAAGATTCATACATATACGTAAGATATAAGTATTTAAGATAAGTCTATAATAGAATTCGAAACATAAAACTGTTTTGCACCAGGGGAAAGAAACACGACTCAAAGTAAGGCAACATATAGTGTCAAGCTGTATATTGGAATATTAACAAAGCCCAGTGTGCCTGGAATGTTGAGAGAGAATCTTACACTAGCCACATATCAATTGTCTTCTGTATTATCACATGGATGTAAAGGAAACCGAGAGTGTTTGCTATCAGCATCTGATTAACCACTGAATTCTAACCATAGTTTTGGAACAAAGAACAATTTTATTTGATGCCAGCCATTGTCTGTAGCAGTGACACAGCACAGTTTCCATTAGAGGAGGATGAATTTTAATTCTGATAAGATGTGGGGATGAAATGTTAACTTAAGCCAAATGAATATTCATATAGGAAAGTGAAAATAGGTGTCAAGGACTTGCTGCACTTAAGTCCTGGGTTACATGAAAACTGTACACTATTCAACAAAACAACAAGGTTTCTAATGATTACTTTCCCCATATAATTTATTCATCTATTCCAGAGCAGTGTTTCGGGGCTTAATGAGTATTTGTAAAGCTCTGACTGAAATGCACTCTCAAAATGCAAAACATTAAACCATTTACAAAGAATGAAGTAGTGTAGATTACTGGTTCAAAAAAGCCACTGCAGCTCATCAACATGTGCATTTGAAGGGTGTATTACTTCATCAGCCGGGAGAACCCCCTGTTAGTCCTGTACAGTTGAAAGGCTAAGTGGGCTTCCTTCCCACAGAATCCACTCTGATGTCCAGAGACAAAGGAAAAGCTGAAGAACTTTGTCTCTTCTCTTATTTCACGCCATGTCACCCTTATTTTCCCCATAGGAGACAATCCCGTATCATATCTCAAAGAACTTCTTGGAGAATAAATAAACAAGATTAAGTAACAATAGGGATTCCTTTGGAAACAGCTTTTCTTTGTTTTTTAAAAATGATAGTTGTCTTACTGACTGGGTCCAAATCTGTTCTCTATGTCCTGTGAGTTCAAGCACTTTTATCACTGTCAGTGACATGGAGAGAGAGTGCTGGAACACCAGGAGAGTTGAGCTCTTTCAGCTCATCTCTACCACCCTGGCCTCCTATTCACAGAATCATAGAATGCTTTGGGTTGGAAGGGACCTAAGACCAATTAGTTCCAATATCCCCCTGTCTTGGGCAGGGACACCTCCTACTACACCAGATTGCTAAAAGTCCCATCCAACGTGACCGTGAACACTTCCAGGGGTGGGGCACCCACAGCTTCCCCGGGCAACCTGTTCCAGTGCCTCACCACTCTCACAGGAAAGAATTGAAGTCACCTCTAGTTCCTTGCATGGCCACGTTTCTCCCCGGAAGAGCAGCTTTCTGGAACAGAGACTTCTGAAAGTGTACGACACACAACAGACCTCTATGAGCAGAAGCAGCAGACCAGATGATCTCATACTGCCACATGTGCTCTCTGCTTGGTGATGGGATCCTCGTGCCCACTGTTGCAGTGCCATTGCATCTGTTAGAGATGCTCTATGCCTTTTAAAACAGTTGAATGTCTATTTTAAAAAAAAAAGAGATTTTCAAATGTTGATTTTCTTAAACTCTAACTTTTTTCCTTCTTTGTACACTTTGATTGTTGCGTTATCACTTATAATAAAAACTTATGTAACACTCATGATGGTAAAGAATAGTCCCACTAATTCTACAGGAAATCCAAGTCTTCATAAGACAGTGAAATGTAGTATGAAAAGAGAAAGATCAGGCACAATAAAGGTTCTGAGATTAAGCAGTCCATCTTTCCATGTTAACTAACTGCTGCCAAACCCTTTTTTCCTACATCTTGCTGTGCACAATAATTGAGAAGTCAGAAAAGGCATAACCTTGGGTTTTAAAATCTCACTTAATATCTCACACTTTTCTACCCATTAGCTCATCTGTCCCACACCTGTCAACAGTGGCTGTCTCTAGAGTGGCTCTTGCTTTGCTCATACACGGTTTCTGCTGCCTCCTGGGACACAGGAGAGGATACAGTTTATATTTATAAGCATCAGTGCCAACGTACAAACAAAAAATAAAGATGCCAGTGGTTCATGGCAGCCTCATGGACACAGAAGGACACACATTGTTGTTACAGTCTTCTTATTAAATTAGCCAGCTTAGAAGTTTAACATCATATGTCCTCGTTAGCCAGGCATAGTAACAAGTTTGGTTAAACCATAATCTAATAAGCAGGGGTCAGTGTGGAGACTGCATTCTGTTGGGAAGGAAAAATAAAAAAAAAAATTTAAAAATTGCACAGGAGAAATATGACTGAAATTCCAGATTATACCAATTTCCTTAGCAGTGCTGTATATGCAGATAATATTTATAGAAGCCAGCATGTCTCAGAAATAGGCATTACGTTAATTAAAATATGTTGTAGCCTAAGATTACATTTTATTAATTCCTGTTCGCAAGAAGGTCATGTCTAATGATTTCCTCTCAGAGTTACTGGTTTTAGCAATCGAATCATTAAAGATTTTGATTCTTGTTCTACCTGTGAAGTTTTCAGATTTTTGCCAATTCCCTGATCTTTCAATGATCTTTTAAAGTTTTTGCCCCAGTGGGATTTCCTTTTTTTTTCAAGGGAAAACAGCTGCACATACAACATCAGGAATTGTCATTAATTTTGCATCAGTCCAGAATAAAAGCCACGCATCCAGATAACCTGGATACTCCAGCATTCCAAATACCCAGGATAAATTACTGCAACAGCCCAATACTGTCCTCAATTGCATTATCACTGCTTTACCACAGCTGGGAGAAATACGCAATTTCTTGTGAATACTTAATGTCGAATCACAGTGTAAATGCAATTAAACTACTCATGACATTTTACAGAAAGTCAGGTTTTCAAAGTATTCCCGATTAATGAGAGATGAATTAAAAAATAACCACCACCTTCACTTCGACGCCTCAGGGAGTGGGAACATCTTGACCACTGTTGGGAGAGTGTATTAAAATTACATCTTTTAAAACATTTTGGAAGCATGCAGAAACTCTGGAGGGAACATCAGAGTAGTTAGACGGGCAGGCAGGGGCACAAAGAAGCACAACCAATTTATCTGCTCAAGTAAAAGGCAGGGTTTGTCACGAATCTGTCCAGAACACATCAGTGTCCAATACCACTAGTAGCACTGGCACATAACACACAGCACATTCCACCCTTCTAGGTAATATTAATAAGTCTCATCCCCTTCTAAGTAAGATTAATTAATCACATTACTGACCTGAGTTTACAGAGGGATCAAAGGGAGTTAACCAACTAAACACAGGTAGTCAGTGCTGGGAAAAATGGGGGAGGAATTTTGGAACTTCACACCTATTTTGCACACCCTAAAGATTACTCAGGTAAATTTGTCTGTGTATTTTGGGCAATCTGAGCACCCATGCTGATTGAAAGCATCTTGTGGCACCAGCATGTGCTATGGTTCTATGTCCAGGGTTCATTCTTGTGGGTGCTTTTGAAGAGGCCGCCTCCTAAGTTCAGACACAAGCTTAGCTGTCCCTGGTGATTCTGTAATCATGTATTCTTCAATACCTGTAATCATGTCTCACCAGGGGTGTCAGGTGACCTGAGAGCAAAGAGCAGGTACATCAGGAAAACGGAAGAAAGCACTTTCAGACAGGTGAGGGGGAGCAAAACAAGAAATGCAGCTCCTCCTTAACACAACAGGGATCAGGACAGATTTCCAGCATTCTTTGAATTTTTCTAGTTTTACATGTCCTGAATTTGTTCTGCAGTTTAAAAATTCCCTTGTTTTGACATTTGCCTAAGCAAGAGTGTCATTCCTAGCACCTGCTTTTGAGCTCCTGTAGGCAATCTCTCCGTGAACGTAGCTAAAGAGGAAGCAAGTCAATGTCACAAAACTTGTTGATCAACTTCCTGCATTCCTGTTCCCTTAAGAAATGAGCTCTGAAAGGCTTCTTCAAGGAACAAAATCAGATGCATACCAACAGTCACAGTCAATGTTTTCTAGAAAATTTTAAGCTTAAGCACTTAGTAAGGCTTTGTACGCATAAAGAAATATCAGTGTAACTAAATTCGTTCAGCAACTTACTTGGTGAAGTGCTAAACTCCTCCTGTGAGGGCATGTCAGTTTATTTAGACAGTCTGAAAAACGAGATGTGCTGTTTTTACCAAGAGCAAGGACTCATGATTGAGGAGGACCCGGTTGTGGCAGCAGTGCAATCTACAGCTGAGGCCAGCTGAGGGCACAGGTCCAGCTTGTTACCAGTCCCACGTGGTCAGAGTGCCTATGGCAGCAGCGCAGCAATGGCAAAAAGATCTGGGGGGCTAAACAGCATTTCCTCTTTACCTGCAAGTGAAAAAAGCTGCTGTTCTTTCCCCATGACTCGTGTGGCTTTTCTCAGTCCTTGCAGGTGACCTGAAGCACTCACACGTGTCTCTCTTTCCACCTGCCAGTGTCCTAAGTTCTTACCCCCTTCCTTCCTTCCTCCCCTAACCTCACCTGAAGCAAATCCTGCCTCCAGACTTGATCCATACTTTGAAGCACCTTCCAAAAACAATGCAGTTGCCAAATGTACAGTTGCTATCTGCAGTCTCTTCTACGAAGCTTTGATAACACAGTTTGCCAGATAAGAATGCGAAAAGAAGTCCATACCTTATCATATGTGGCTGCATTGGCAAAATGACAGAATATTTTGTTGGCTTACTTGGTGGTTTTCAGGGAAGCGGAGAAATAAGCACAGTAGAAAAACTTCCCTGTGTGACATGCTGCATCTTCCATATGGCCCTCTGCTCTCCTGGCTGCAGCAGCACAGGGAAACTAATAATACTTGCAAGTGTGAGATATGCAGGTTTTATGACAGCATTCCGGTGGGAGTAATTGTAACCAGTTTTAAGACAGAACTCGTGAGGTTTAGGAAAGAAACTGAATGCAGGTACCTGTGATAGCAGGAGGCTGGATGCAATGATCCAAAAGGCCCTATGTTTCAAAGTCAAAAAGAAAAACCCACACCGAAGTCCTGGAAAGAATTAGCTGAGCCTCAGAAAGAACAACAGCAGAACAAAGGTAGTTACACATTAGCCAGCACACGTGTTCCTATGTGGCTTCTGTGGCTGGATTGCTCCTGGAGAGAGGAGCATGAGCCAGCAGGGCCACGGCAGTCACTGCCACGTAATATCTCCTTTCCACACCGAATAAAAAAATGTTACCAAGCAAGAAAGAAAAAAACAAAAAGATGTTTTAAAAAGCAGCCTTTCTCTATCCCCACTCCTTTTCCCAGACACACAGCAATCTTGGAAAAAAGGGGAGAAGGGCGATAATACTTTCAGGGATGGCAATGCACCCACAATTCCTAGCAGCAGGCAAACTGAGCAGGCTACTACTTGTGATGCTGACCATAGAGACCATAACTGCACTCAAGGAGCTGCTGACAGTGTGCCATGAAAACGTGTGCTGGGACATCATTCCTATTTGGAAAAGTATGCGCCCTTAAAAAGACAAGATAGACAAAAATCAAGAAAAGAGATGGAAGCAGGTTATCCAAAGGGTGAGTCACCATTCAGAGCAGAAGCAGCCTACTGAATTTATGCAAGGCCAGTGCCCTGTCTCAGTTAACCTTTCTGTCTGACTTTACTGCTGTCCACCTCCAATTCTTCCAATGGAAACCTTCTCAATGGAAGTCCGCTTCAGCCAGGTTTTGGTGGCTGTCAGGACCCAGGGGTAGATGCAGAACAATGCAGAGCCTCTGAATCAAGGAACAATATGTGGCTCCTTTGGCACAGGGTACAACATCAACCCAGCCTTTGTAGGAAGCGCGGGGGTCTCACAGATCCCCAGGAAAGAGTTTGACAACTCTAACTGTATTTCACAGGCCTGCAGGTGGAAAAGGGAAGAGAACAATGGATTCATTCTGAGAATGAACGGTTTTCCACATGCTAAAAACCTACCGGCAGATTTGGGAAATTCTGCGAAGTGGGGAGAAGCTTCTTGCTTTGAAACAAGCGATATTTCTGCTGTTTCCCTGGAAAGGGAGCCCACTTTCTTGATGGCCTTCTGCAACTTGCATCATCATTTCCACTGAATGAGATTTCAAATCTCAGGCTGAAAAGAAATAGATGCAACTTTTATAGCTGCATTAAGGCCACTTACAATTGCTGGTGTCTCTGAAGTGGGATAACACGAGTCCTCTGTGCGCAGGAGAGAAATTTAGCTATAAAGCAATGGGTACACTGTGGATTATTTGTGAGGTTTGTTTGTGCTTTACTAAAATTGCTTTAGAAAACATTCTGATCTACGTTTGGTGGCATTTTTCATCTAACAGTATCATTGGCATAAGTGTTTAGTATACCCCTGCCAAAAAAAACATGACAGAAAATTAACATGCAAGGCAAAGATCAAAAGACCAATTCAAATCCCTTTGGAATTTTCTTAGGAATCAAAAGCCACTTGGAGTAAACATTTGCCAGCTCAGCAATTTGAAATGTCCTATACACATCTCTCTAATAGCCTCTGTAATAATTGACAGAGCACAATACCTAGAAAACATGCCAGCACATCACAAATATGAGGCTGTTGATAGGATTAAGCATAATCCTGTCTCACCAATGAATAAGGAAAATAAGAAAAGTAACTGTGTTGTGTTGAATAGCACTGAGCCAAAGATCCACTTATGACAAGCTTTTGGTGGGTTTTTTTTGCACGACAGAGCTTCACTGAGAAGGTCATGCATGAATTCTGAAAAAAATGGCATTATTACTGAGGAATGCCAGGCAAAGCAGGAAATAATCTTTAATTAATTTGTGAGGAACTTTCATTTGGCAGACACAGTCTGCCAAATAAGGACAGAACAGTAGCTTTCTTATTAAGCTGATAAAATCGACCAAAAGTGAAGAAATCCCATAGTCAAAAAGCATTAGAACAATGGATTTTTACTAGGAGACGTAATAGAAATCCACAGGGAATCCTGGCAATGCTCACTGGGTTTTTTCTCCTGAAATCAAAGGTATTTCTGACAGAAATGTCAAGAACAAATCTTTACATTTTCTGCTTTTCTAGATTTTGACTCAATATTTGATCTCAGGCACAGTAAAACGGAAGCAGACTCAAACTTATTCATTAATTCTAACAATTCAAAGTACCACACTTTGTCTTTTCTTATCGCTATTATTGTCTTTGTAATTTCATTTCCAATTGCCACCTCCATCTCCCACCGGCTTGCACAGGTATTAAGGGATATTTTTGTCATTTGTAAAATGCTGGGAAAACTTGTGATAATAGGCACTTCATAAATGTAAGGTGTTATTTTAGTGAAACTGGGACAAACTGCAAGTTTCAAACATAATTGGCTACAATGGAAAAACTGGAGCATTCGTAGGAAACTGGGACATGGTACCTGTGAGGGGCTAATATTTATCCTAATGTGGCAGGTTTGTCTCAGTTCATAGGAGTGCACCCCTATATTTAGATGTGTGAGCAAAAGAGCATTGAAAGAACTTTATCTTTATTTGAAAGTGCTTCCTGGGAACAGGAAGCAATTCAGCAAATCAATGTGTTTGTTTTTCACATTCACAAGCCAAAATTTAAATCTCACTTAAGCCTAAAGGGAAACAAGTTGGGCGATTTCAGCATAATCCCTTCAGAAATGTATTCTCTTCACATGAACAGTGCTCAGCACAGTAGCAGCTCTGTGCAGGAGAAGCTTCACACTGAAACATTAGAACAGCTACAGTTTAGCCTAAGAGGGAGAGCTGCCTTTATTGGCAGCCTTTACAATAATATCCTATATAAATTCATAAATAATCTTAGCATATTGACATCCTGGAAAGGAAATAGGGAAAACTTGCCTAGGAGCTGCCTGCATTAATCTTCATTCTATCCTGTGCTGGCATCGCTCCCAGTTTCCTATGCCCGAAGTTCACAATGTCTGTTTTTGAAGGAACACACTGACCCTTATACAGAAGAGCCCAGAAAGCCTGATTTGCTAGTAGTTTTAATTTTTATACCCTCTTTTCTTATAACAAGTAGGTTTTGAAGTGCAGCTTCTAATGAGCCAAGGAAAAATAGCCTTTATGTGAAAACATTTGGCGTGCAAATCAGATGACTAAGGAATGTGGATTTATCGCACCACCGGGCCTTATGGAGAGACAATAAAATAGCAGTATTCCATGGAGCTAAAGCTTATGGTCCAGCCTCACTAACATGGACCAACACTGGCCAACAGCTTTTTATCATGGGCTCTGAGCAGCTATGCAGGCACTGGTTACAGAGAAAGTCTCAAGAATGTTTTCAGCCGCAGTCTGCAAACTCCTTGCCATGGCTAGCAGTGATTTTATAAATTTTATACCTAGACTCCCAGCACCCCCTCTGACGGAGGAAGGGAGAGGTGAGACCAGAGCCAGGCAGCTGATTGATAGCTGCAGTGCAGGCACACTCAGAAGTTCCTGGAAAAATAAAATGTTGCATGCTGTGAGACAAGGAAGTTCAAGGATTTCTGTACAACAGAGCCACTTCACTCATCCAGGAAACTCTCACAGCAAAACACTTGTGGATATGCAGACTGACTGGCAAAACAGAGCTCATGCAGTCATAAGGAAGACTCCCTCCCTCTCAGTGAAACAAGCTGAGTAGGTAACAGCTTAACTTGCCAATGGACCTGCTTCCCACGTGGACCTCCACTATCCCTTTAGGAGCCTGAAGTTCATCCCTCTTCTCAACAGAACGTGAACACACCATCAAATCTCATTACAGACTTGTCTGCATCTGTGAGAAGTCAAAAGAGTCCTTCCACCTGGGTTTGGGAGGAGACTGCCCTGGGGTGGGTCTCCTAATGCTGCCGAGTGCAAAATCCCCAGCTGTCCCTCTGCCCAAGTGGAAACCTGTGCAGTGCTGAGTTTTCTCCCAGCACGTGCACTCCTTGCAAAGCTTAGTGCAGCACATTGCAAAAGAACTGGCAGCACTGGAGTGTCACTGGCTGCTCCAGTGCATGCTGTGCGAGACAAGCAGGCAGGCAGACTGCATCTCCTTGAAACCCCTGCCAAAAGGAACAGGGCTGGCTGAGGTGTCCTGGTGAGAAGATGCAATTGTGTCCTCAAACTGAAGAGGGAGAAGTAACACACACAAAGGCTGGTTTTGGGGTGTATGTATAAACCTGCAGGGACAACTGACATTGTCGGCCATGTCTGTGATTCAGCCTACCTCTGACTATCCAAAAATGTCTTTCCAAGATCTTACTTTTTCCTTAGTGGTGACGGTGAGAACTCGTTTTGCGTTACCAGGCACCTTCTGAGATGAATACATGATTTCCATACTAATTAACTCCAAGGTTAGCAAAGGGTACTGCCTTCGGTTCTTGCTTATCAAAGCTAATTTATTGAAATTTAGTTTACCTCCTGACCTATATTAAATGCATTCAGGGTATTCTTCAGCTATCCATGATATTAGTCTCTGGGTAAACCTTAAGCAGCAGGAGAAAAGTCTTTCTAAAACTTTCCTAAGCAAAGCTCCCCTGTAGCAAGGCTGTTACCCTACAGCTGCTGTCATACACAGCACACACTGTGCTAATGGAGATGCAACACTAGCAGCGATTCCAGGTCAAGTTTCACACACTTCCAGCACAGCTACCGTGGTTTTAGGCTGGGAAATTTGAAAGAAGAGTTTATCCCTCACTGATACTATGAGGATGTTAGCACCGTGCGAGATGACCACCTAAATTAAATACAATGCATTTTTAATGTACTGGAGATGACGGATGCCTTTGTTTCTAACATTTTGAAGTTTTCCCTCTGATGCACGTTCATAATTCCCACTGATATCTATAATGAAATCTGTGCCCCAATTCCCATTATCCTGGCACACTGCTCTCAGTAACAAGCGACAGGGAGGATGAAGACAACAATAAAAGAGACATTATTAAGGCAGGTAAAACTTCCCACAAGAGTAAGTCTTAAAATATGTATGTTAGATGAATGGACACAGACCGTTCGCCTGAGGCTGCCTTTATCACTCGGCTAAAAAGACATCTAAGAAAAAAGGATATTTCCTCTGCCTTGGCAAGAGGCACAGCCTGTATTTGCTCCCTGAACACATTTATCTGTAGTTTCCCCTCATTTTTATACAAACACCACGGTCTGGTCTAGCCAAAGTTTCCCCCCCTACAGCTGACATAATTTGAAGTTTGACTTTATCAGCTGTGCATAGAAAAGTAAAGATACCACACCCAGGCTGCTCCTTGCTCCTTACACCTCTCCTGCTCCTTCTCCCATCCCACCTGGACCTGCTGCACAAAGGACAAGCAGCTGGAGCAGGTTCAGTGCCCTGTGATGGAGAACTTTGTGTCAAGGACATTTGCCAGCAAAGCCCAGTGCCTGCTCCAAGCCTCTGGTGTTATGAAATAAAGGGGTCATAGCCCAGCACACACCCCTGTATTTTGGGCACTGTTTTGAGATGAGATATACAGCACAGTATTACCAACCTGCATCTTCAAACTTGGGTCAGTCCCTAAAACTAACAATAACAGTTTAGAAATATTTTGATTAAAAAATGATTTCTGGTCTTTGGTGTTTTCCAGCCTTAGGTTCACACTCCTGAGACCCTAATCACCCTCAGGAGAACTGTAAGCATTTCATTTTCAGACAAAATCTGGCAGTCTGGCCTAATCCCATGACTCAAGGCCACTAAAAAAATAAAAAGGAGTGGGGGCAGGGCACGGAGAAGAGTATGAAATACATAATAAAGCATGAAAGCTAGCAATATCCAATTCAGGATTGCATTCCACAAAGGTAACAGCCAAAATTACTCTATTTCTAAGAACTATCCTAACATAACAGAAAGCGAAATTTAATAAAACCCCTTAGGTTTGCATTTTACTTGGAAACGTTCCGGCAGGGTGAAAGGCCAGGCAGAGACCTTTACTTCATCTGTCACTTGACATTTTTTGGAACATCCTTATTGCTGGAGGACTGAAATTTTGCAGCAGTGAAATTTCAATATACAGGAATGGGAAGCAAGGGCAAAGTAAAGCACACACAGACGGAAGCTCGTGAAAGAGCTGCCAAACACAAGCAAAGTAGCTTTGGAATTTATTCACTTCACTCTCATCCCAACCATGCAACAAACCAGAGGAAGGATATCTTATGATTGAACACTGGCCTGGAACATCTGAGTTCAGTTCCCAAATATTTCATAAAGTTTCGGATTCAGTTGTCATCTTACGAATATACAAAGGAAAATAATGTTTCCTTTCTTGCACTCTTGTTCTGTCCTTTCTCTTCACATTGTGAATCTGCCTCTTAATTGATATGAGCTACTTAGCAAAAGGAAGCTCTGATCTCAGCAGGGTCCTGTAGCTGCTGCAACAGCAAATCATAATCTGAAAACCCCACTCAAATCTTTGCAAAAAGTTCAGCTCTGGATCTGCCTTCAGGAGCAAGAACATTACTGCTGTAAACAGACTCTGAGCCAGTTGTGAGCTGACATCCCGCAGTTCTTATTCTAGCAACCTCTAGCTTTTTGACTAAAATACTTAAGGAATCTAAAAATACAGTGAGAAATAAATCACACTGCCTGAAATTCTACTTTCCCTCCCCTCAAATTTATGCCTTTTATTCTGAAATGGAAAAATGGCAAAAGCAACAATGAGAGGGTGATTATTAATCTTTGATCCTGAGTCACTTTCTCTTACAGAGCCCTATTCTTCACCTCAGGAAGTGCGATACAGGAGCACTCCCACAGCCTGATTAAAGGTCCAGGTATGGGGTCACACAATGCACAAAGAGAGCTGCAGAGTTTCAGAGAGCAATGTGTATTTAATGTCTGACTAAAGGCAAGTACGATAAAGAACAAAATAATGAACATTCCTAATGATTGCCATAACTGTGAAACTGCCACAGAACTGTTTGAGGTAATTGTGGTGAGAAATTTAGTTGTTTGCTGAGAAAGAAATGGTCAAATCTGTTTTCCAGAGTGCTAGCCTGGGTGATTACAAAACAGAACTTGCTGAGAATGCCAACTTGTTGGAAAATGGCAGTGTGCCCTCCTCAACTGAAAGCAGCAAAAGGGACCTAGGTTTTACTGGCTCACCCAAAAGCTGAGGAATTAAAGTTGAAAACAACCCGGGTGAGGTAGCTAACAACTGGGATTTCAGGTTTGTCAGCAAAGAGATGCCTCAGAGAAGGGTCAGAGGTTACACCTGGAGATTTAGAAGATAATGACAAAGTTCAGACAGGCATCAAACCCTTCTGGTCTCTTAGACAACAAATCGTCAATAAGTCCAGTTTTGGTAAGAACGACTTGTCTTACAATGCAAAATTCACTGTTTGCTAAGGAAGATGCTCAGCCCAGCTCTCCCTTTATTTCTTCTTCTTCTTACTGAAACATAAGAAGAAATATTTTTAAAAATTATATCAAAGTCTGAATTTAAAAACAAGCAAACCAGCTGTTGCAGGAGCCCAACAAGATCCCACCTTGGCTGAAATAGCAACCCACCTGCAAGCTCTTACCACTGCTCCCCGTAAAAATTACTTTTATGGCAACCACCTTTCTACGAGGGAATTGCAGCTCTCTGAAAAGCACTGAAATTGCAGATGACAACAAAATTGTGTCTCTCTGAGAGCAGGCAGTGCAGGGAGAGCAGCAGTCTCACGGCCAGCCCACTTTGGGAATGGCATCCGAGTCCCGCCGCCCCGCATTGGGCAGGAGCCTCTCTTTTCACCAACACAAAGGAGGACGTGTGAGCATGAAATCCACTTTGAGCACTGTTCACTCCACAGAGCTGAGTCTAAAGGCTGCTTTGGCCTGGCCACCACGAGGAGCTGCATTCTGATGTTCACACTGTCAAAAAGCACCTTTTATTTCCCCCCTGTACCATTCATAGGATTTTTATGTTCTAAGTCACTTTAGTAATCCATCTTAAGAACTTGATTCTCGCTATCACTGAAGTTTATAGGGTTTCTGAAAGGGAAACAGCTGTAAAGATTATGGGAAATCAGTAGATTTACTGTTAATCTACAAGTCTCTCAAGATTTCTGCATCTGTGGCCAGATACAAAAAAGCAACTTTCTTCTACAAAGTCATACTTTACACTCATGCATAATGCTAACATATTTTTAATGAGATAATCTGGCAAGAACTGGCAAAACATTAGGACAAACACAACATTTCATATGCATTTTACTAAATCTAACAGCAATTCAGGATGTATCAAGAACTCTGCTCAGTTTGTCAGCTGATGAGCAACCTTATATCTAATCTAAACATAAAGGCTTACTCACCTGTCAATAGAATGGGGGTTTTTATCTCTCAAAGAAATTTTGAGTAGACAGAACAGAAAGAAAGAGTTTACAACCATTTAAAAACAGACACTATTAAATAGCCTACACTTTTCATTCAGACCTGGATTTAATCAAAGGTATTGTGGAAAGTCCTAAAATGTGAAAATATGTTGGCTATCAGATATTATGTGGGCTGCTGTGCTGACAGCAGTATATGAGGAGGAGAAAAAAAGATTTTGTGACCTTGTTTCTGCATGTACCTGTGAAAAAAAACCCAACAACAAAACAAAAAAAATCCCAAACAATCTCTACTTGTGAGGGCTTATGAAAAGCCATAGATCTATAAAGCTCTGGCAGTCCTTTGTCTCATCTTGCTGCATATTAGGGATATATTTCACATTCAAATTTGACTTGCAGCAATAAACAGCCAGTACAGTTCATGCTCTGTGTGACTCACAGATTATAGTCAAATACAGTGTTTCACAAAAGGGGTGTCAAGGACACTCGTCAGTGTTCTAGAAAAGAGCAGAACCATCTCTGATAATTCAGACACCAAAATCCCCACACATTTTGTATCATCATTACTTAAGAATTAAAGACAGTAATAACCACCAAAGATGAAGCACAGGTATATAAGTATGGTGGCTCTGCATTATGTTATTCTTAACCTTTTCTCTTTTTTAGTTTCTAAAAAATCTGCTGCATCCATCTACTGTACTGGAAAATTCAGTGGCATGAATGGTTCTAAATTTAGGATGCAGGACACTGCAGCTGCGATAACATTTCGGAAGTGGAAGGCATAGTGGGTACATGACATATTTAGATAAGAGAACTATTTTTAGTCAAAATGAAGCTCAGTTTTGGCTACTTTAACAAGTGCACTAATTTGGCTAATCAGTTCAGAGACACGTTATTCCAGCTCCCATGCTCACCTATAAGGCACTGCACACTGCAACCCCTTCTCCCTGTTTGTCTTCTGAAAAATAACAGGTAAAGCAGGAGAAAAGTAATCATAAACTTGTCACACAGCATTTCTGCTACCCCTTCCCAAGCATTCAGTGGCAGATATTTGGAGATGGGCCAGCAACCTGTCTAGTCCACTATAATCTGATGTAGTACAGCCAAGCTCTCCCACAATTTTTCTGCTCTCACCCAACTGCTTTTGTTGGCCTCCAAATGGAACAAATTATCTGCTGATCCATTTCTGCTAAGTTCAGCATTTTATTGCTGCAAGAGAGAGTGCAGTCTACTATATCTCTCCCACTTACTTCAAGCTTAAAATGTTGCTGCTTGACTCGATCATTTGTCATCTCCCCCCTCCCTCCCCAGCAACTTCTCCCCATTTACATCCTTTCCTCCTTTAAACCCATTTTGTCTTCAGAGTAATCCATCCTGCTTTCTTAGGCCTGAGCCTGGCTTCTGTAGGATCTCATTTTGGCACATACTTGCCGTGTCATTTTTAGATAGCAAGTTTCCTATCACATAGAAACAGATCATTGACAGCACTAAGTGGCAGTTTTAAAATCAGAGTCCAGGCTATCAAGTCAGGAACTATCAGGCACATGCTTTAAAAAATTTGGTATTGACTTTTATTGATAGAAAAATATTTGTAATACATTTCAGTGAATATGTGTCATTTTGGTCAAGACTGAATGCAGCCACTTTTTGTAATATTGAGACAGATTTTCATCAACAAACCGCACACAAATTGAAGTTAATTACTTCCAAACTAATCTGTACCAATTTCTCAAAATAAAAGTTTAATTTTTCTTCTTTGAGGAGAAATTGGCAATCATATGTTTCAAGTACTGCTGCAGCTCTTGTCTCCAACCAGGAAAGTGTAGGGTGCAGTGAATCTGCTGGGCACGGTCCTAATTGTTGCATATAACTGGGATTTGGGCATCTGCAGCAGAGCAGTAGTTTTGTGCTTCTCCAAAGCACAGAGCTCAGCAGACTGGGCCATGTGGTTAGAATCGAAGCAAACTCTGGGTGCTAACGAGCCCGACCCACCATACAATATCCACAGAGAATTCCCGGTCTGTGGCTCCACAGAGCTTAGAGTCAGCTCTGCAAATCATAGAATGGCCTGGATTGGAGGGGACCTTAAAGATCATGTCATTCCACCCTCCTGCCATGGGCAGGGACACCTTTCCTCAGACCAGGTTGCTCAGAGCCCCATCCAACCTGGCTGGAACACTGCCAGGGACGGGGCATCCACAGCTTCTCTGGGCAGCCTGTTCCAGATTACACTCAGGGGAGCCAAGTAAACAGCAAAGTTTTCAATGAAGTTGCACTTGAAAATATGGGAACAAACATATTTAGATTATCAGCAGGGTGACAAAATTTTCAAGTCCTTGCAATTTTCCAGAGTCCACAGTCATATCAATGATGCCTTTAAGAAACTCAAATCTCAATACCAGAAATTAGGCACCATTCATTATTTTTATCCCTTAATCCTGCTGAGCTCCCAGAAGATTTGTTGTACTGTATTTGAATTTCTCCTGCAGTATTTCAGTGTACATTTTGAAGGAAGAATTCCGCTACCCGAGGCACACTCTCCCAGCTTATTGCACCAACACTGCTCTCTTGTGGCAGACACTTAAAGGAAATTACTGATCTACACTCAACATACAACTTAGCTCACACAATCCACTTGGCAGAGGGAATTTACAAAGCAACCACCAATAAAAATGGACGCTCAGATTTTTATATATAAAACAGACAAAAAGCAACAACAAATTATTAAGTTTGCATTCCTGGATATAAAATATTCAAGTGTTCATACTCACGTCACTATCAATGCCAGGATTTTGCACACAGGGCATTGCTAATGCAATTCACTTTTCCAACATGTTCCAGTGAGATGCATTTATCAGACCGAACCTAACAACCATTCTGTGCATTTTTAAATATCCTTCAGAAATTCAAACCCACTCCTCAAAATGAAACACCATTGTTTCTGTCAGTTACCTGATGATTTGAATTCATTGCTTGTAAAAGATTACTGTTTCCTAGGCATGATTCATATTAACAAGCTAAGGAAGATTAAACTGCTAAATGCATTAATTTTCTCAATTTGAAGAGTGTGATGAGGACACAAACGCAATGAGCAGGAGGCCAAGTGAGTGGAAAGTTGCCTACAAATAGGAAAGTGAAACCCAGACTGCAGTTCACAGTTAGATAACTAAAATGCCTAAATCACCCAGGTTTTAATGGATTTTTTTTAACTTCACGGGCTCTGAGAATATCATTGATGCCCTACTGCAACAATTCTTCCCTGGATAAACATCAACCACTGCTTTTTTTTCTTTGCAGTTTAAAAATGAAAAAAAAAAGAGTTGTTTTTCTTCACCGTGGTAGGAAAGACTAATTTGTGCATAGCATGCACAACAACCATTAAAAAGCCAGATCGCCCTTGAACAGGCACGCAACAGCACATGCAGCACACAGGTCTGACACTCACAGTGGTATAGGTGCAGTCACAAGACACTCATTCAAAACAGGCACACGGCGTCAGTGACACCGCCACAACAGGCCCGTGGCATTAAAATGAATCAGTAATAAAGGGCCACACTGACATCAGCAGAATTAAGATGATCCACAACATGGGAAAAAACCTTGGCTACACATATGTATCCCAGTGTGATAACTCATAGGATTGTTACTGGGTTGTTTTTTAATGCAATGCAACACATTCGGGTACTGACCAGAACTGAGTAGGTGGGATCACTAATGGAAGCAGGTGGTGGATTTTTACCAAGTAACAGCTTGCCCTTCTTCTCCTCTGCCTTTTCCTTCCTTGATGCACAATTTGACCTGCAGAACTCAAAGATGCTTTTTGTTGGCTAGCAAAAACCAGAGACCTCTACATGTAAACCTCCCACTCTGGCCAACAGGTATCGTGTGTCACTCCAGCCTCAGACACAGGATCTGCTCTTCCAGCTCTTGTGTCCTTTTTCATTGGATCAAGCCTTCCCCATAGGAAGGATTTTTATATGCTGCACCTTTCCACAAGCAAGTTAATTGAACAGCTTCCCCACGCAGTCCCTAGGAATCAAACCTTTCTGTCTACTCAGCTTTTTCAGAAAGGTTATGACAGCGATGCTGACACTTGTTCATCCTTCCCGTTACTTCTGCACTGTATAGGAACACTGGACAAACTCCCCTCCCAAGGCCAGGAACTGCAACTCAAGTACCCAGCCCTCACAGCTGCTGTGGGGACTGAAGGTCCAAGTAACTCTCTGGCCAAACACACCTGTAACCTCCCAAAGGAAAGGCCAGCAGCACCATCGCTGCTCTGAAGCTCCAGCGGGATGACCCAGAGGACAACAAGGGTTTCTGTGGTGGAAACCCTGCCCTGTTCCAGCACACACAGCTTTTTTTTACTGCATAAAGATGCAAAGCCTTAAAAAGGGTCCCAGGCTAAGGCTTTATCGGTGGTTTTGCTTTGTCAGTGACAACCCACTGTATGACAGAACACAGGCATCCTGTGTTCCACTCAGCTGTCATGTTTTGATTGCATCTGTCACACACTGGTAGATCTTCAGGTTGAGGGATATGATGAGCTTTTAGTTTTCCTTTCTTACAGCTTCACACTGCATGCCTCTGCAGGAATGAACTTGTCAACCCAGATGCAGAATGAATGAATGGCTTTTAATCACTTTGATAATGTTAACGTTATTGCTTTGACAGAATAGCAGCAGATACAGTTTGCTGATTCAGCCACTTGTATAACGATCTAATGGGCTTTTCTGGCTAATGCCATGCTCTAAAAATATACACTGGACTAATAGATGAGCCTCTGCTATACTGAAAAACAGGCTCATTAAGACAATTCCTCTGAAAAGTGGCATTTTTATGACAAGATACTGAAGCATTTAATTACCCTCTATCCTGACAGAGCTGAAAGAAATTAATTAAAAAGAAAAAAAAACCCTTTGCAGGAATGTAGCAGATCTTGAGGTAGGAAGAGATGCCAACATTCAGTAGCATAAAGGGAAATCTGAGAAGTGAGAGGCTGTTTCCCCAAAGGAAGCAGTCTGTTGATAGGCCACAGATTGCCCTTCATTTACACGGAACAGAAGGCCAGGTTCTGACAGGGGGGTTGTCATTACAGCACAATTAATTTTCCCTGCTCTAGTCTAGGCCAGGAGAATATCAGCTGCTTCTAAAGGACAGTGAAGTCGGAGGCTTGGGAAGGCAGAGAGACTTTGGTGATATTTGAGGCAAGGGACTTGTTTTCACTGCAGAGTTAGCTTGGATTATCCATCCTTAAGCTCATTGTCTGCTCTCCAAGTGAGTACATAAGGAGAGCCAGAAGCTCTGCTCAGACTGCACCAAGCAATGCGGCGGCTGGCCTGGAGGTTTCGGGAGCGCTGGCACATGGGATTGTTGTGCCGGGAAGCAGCTCGGAGTGACTCGGAGTGCAGCCCTGCAGCCAGCTGCACTGGCACAACCCGGGTGACAGCACCGGAGCATCCGAGCAGATGGCATTAGCTCAGCATTGTTGCTGGCCCTGCCATCAAACACAAAAACAAACCTTATGCAATCCCGGTCACTTTTGGGGCAGAGATCTGCTCCTGCCTTTGCTCCACTTTCTGACAGAACGGTTTCTGCAGTAACATGGGAAAACAGATCAGAGAAAAGACTTTGTATTTCTTTTAAAAGTCAAGCAAATAACCCCCCTACTTGTTTTAAGATTTACTTTTTTCCCTCTCGAACTTTATGGTCTCTCACTTCAGCTCACCACCCTGCCGCAGCAGTGTGACAACTCCCAGAGAAGGGCAGAGGGGTAGCAAGAGGGGGTGTGAGGAGGAGACTGCTAAATCCTGCTTAAGTAGGGCTGGTATCACATGAGACATCCACAGCCTGTGTTATCCCCACTGGAGCACTAAGCGAGCCTCAAGGCAGGTTTCCTTACAAAGAGTTAACACTTAATCAGGCTAAAGACTTTTGCATGTGAGTGCAGGCTAAGTCAGTAGCCTGGCTGGACTTCCCGGTGGTGCAGGGGTGAAGACAGGCCTACAGAGATCATGAGTAGAGCAGATGAAGTTTTCCCTCCCGGGAAGAACAGCTTCACTGTGCACTGAGAATTCATCAGCCGTTCAGTGCAGCATCCTTTAGATCTTGCCTTTACGGCAAGTTCCAGACTGAAAAGAACCATGGGCCGTGGCCTGTTTGGGACTCCAGCCACAGTCCTTTCTAGCAGCTCTCCTTCCATTTCTATCACAGGCACACGTGGGTGACGCAGCGGAGAGAAGAGTGTCACAGAATCCAAGGAACCTCAGCTGCTCAGACAGCCTGTGCCAGCTTGAAACAACAATGAAACAATGCTGATTTTTCTCTTTTCCTTTTGTCATTTCTCTGGTCCGAGTCAGCAATCTGTGCCTGGCTCCAAACCCCAGTGACAAAGTCACTCTGAGCAGCCCACTGACATGACCAGGAGAGCACACATCCTCCAGAGTCAGAGGCCCGCTCAAAGTCAAAATCAAAAGCAGTGAAGCATGTGTTACTCTTTGCATGTAATTCTCTGTGTGTGCGTGTGTGTCTGTGTGTGTGCGAAAACTGCAGGGTTTTTTTCAATTGTTGGCACAAAAGCACAGCCACACACGCCTGTTTCTTTCAATTCTTTGGAGAATTTTCCTTGTTTTAAATACCATGGTCCCAGCAAACAAACAGATATCCTAGCATCCCTCTCCCAGCTCTTAGCAAGATCTGAATCCAAGCCACAGCATTAGAGGGCACGTGTAGGTATTGGTATCAGTGGGAGATGCGCAGGGTAACAGGACACCACAGATACTTCAGCCAAGGGCACACCTCCACTCCCTGCCATCCCAGCAGATGCACCTGGTCCGCATGCCCCGCTCCAGAGGCATATATCTCACCAGCGAGGAGCTTACACACGGCCAATGAGGCATGGGCCGTGCGTCTGTGACTGACACACTCCGCCCTGGGGACTCCGCGGAGAACAGGTAATTGGCTGCACGGGTGGATGTGCTGTTAAAAGATCGGGAAGCAATGAACTAGATGGTCCCCCTAGTGCTTCCTTGCCGATGGCTGTCACTGGGAAGCTGGCATGAGAACGTCCCTGCTCTCTCTCACCCTGCGGCCAGTGGAGCAGAGTAGCCCCGCATCTGCTGCACATTCCTGCCTGATTGGGAAAGGTGACCCTTTTTGGCAGGAGATTGGCTGCAGCAGCTCCCTCTTTGCAAGAGCCACTCCTCACTAGCACAGTCAACACCTCTGCCCGAGATGTACAACATTTTTATTACTGCAGTTAACAAAAAGAAGCAGCTGTTCAAACAATATACAGAGGCGAGTGCTAATACTTTGAGGAAACATATCCAACCACAAAATGTTCAGCACAACCCTTCCCTCTATCACAGAGGATAAGAGAAGGACTGAAAACAGCTGAGTGGACATAAAGAGCTCACAAATGCCTTATTAATACGTGTGTTGGATCTAATGATCTGTGAAACTGAAATGAGATTATTTGGATTATCTCATTAAACAAGAATAATAGCAATAATAACCGGGTAGTAATTAGGAGTGGGCCAATCCAAGGACAAACTAAATAATAAGGCCAAAAGACTCTTAATTAACACTCTGCATATTTTTGTCTGGACTTCTACACACAGAATTTATGAAGAAGTAAAAAACAGTGGCTAACCAAACTGCATGATTTTAACAACGAGAAAGGAAGCCACTGGCTACCCACACCTGCATGGAGCATTCAGTCTGAAAACTAAACAATGATTAAGTGGGGCTATCTGGGGAGAGCCAGCCCTGAGGAAACAAAAATATGTAGCCAAAATGTTAAACTGTTTTCAAAGGCTCAGCAATTAACAACCAGCTCCAGGCAAACCTGCAAGGCAGGGGCAGAACAGAAACAATCCATCATCTCAGCCTTTCTCATGCTTTCACCACCGTCCATTGAAACCTCCCAACAAATGCATGGTTTCTCCTCAAAGCTTGAGAGCAATTCCTGAAGGGTTCAGTGCATAATTCAAAATGAAACACCATATGAATTTTACCTTTTAGACGTTGTTTATAAGTAAGCATCCAGAAGCTCTTTGGCTGAGCAGGCCAAAGAACAGACCTCTGCAGACTCACAGGGGTGGATGTGGCATGAGGGATTAAACATGACAGAATCAGCCTGAGTGGCATTAGGGCAAAAGGTCCCTGGTATTGAAGCCTGAAGTAATTGCTGTTGTGCGAAACCTACTGCTCCCCTTGCCTTCCCCAAGTACTCCTTACTTAACAGGAAAAGCAAGCAATATAATATAGAGTGCAATCCTAAAAGGCTTTCCCAGGGGATTGGATAAGTGAATCTAAAATGTGAAGACAAACTGCTCCAAGGCCTTGACACACAGCACTGTCCCCTCATGGCTTTCCTAAGGCACTGCGATCTGGCTGCACTGAATGCTCCAAAGTTATTGGGGCCACCACACCACAGCCCCACCACACACCAGGGAACTGCATTTTCCAAAGGAACTTAGACTCAAAACATCAGGACACAAAGCGTTTATTTCCCTTTTAAGACTTTGCTTCCACATACTGAATTATTAATGTTAGCAAAGAAAGAAAAATAAAGTGGTAATCGAAGGAAGGTACTCTGAAGAAAGATGTCTTTGTTACTGAAGTTATTGTATCAAGAACAGGAGCTGCAGCCCTACCTAACACACTCATCATTCTCCATAGAGAATGGTGCAGTTTGAATCCTGATTTGCAGCAAATTTAAACTATAAAAGAACTATTGGGGGGTTTTAATTAATTTAAAAATTACAATGGCTTAGTAGACATTTGAAAGATAAAGAGAAGAGAAAGAAAATGCAAACCCAGTGACTGCTCAATTACTGTAAAGGATAGAGGCAGAACTACCTCTAACACATGAAAAGCACTCAGAGTAATTCAAGACAGAGAGAAACATTTGAACAATAATAAAAAGGGGAAAACTACTCTACTAAGAAGTTTGGGGTCTCTCTGAGGGGAACTATGGCACTGCCACATATAAAACTAATTATCTTAATTTTCTGGGGTTTGACTTGCCCCTCACAGGGCTGCTTAGGCTGTGGCCTGCATCACACAGGGCAGGCCACGGCGACGTCTCTGTGCCCAAGCTCTTTTCTCTTGGCTTTTCCTTTTTCTATCACAGACCTATGTGGGTCACATAGCAGGGAGGGGAAGAGACTCTCCCAGAAAAGGCACTGGTGGCAGCAGCCTCATGCTACCAGGATCACGAAAACTCATCTCACACACAGTTTCCCAGATTTGTTGGGTTGGTGACACCAACCAGGCATGGAGGGAAAGCTGCTGATGTGTCAAGCCTCCTCCAGCACGGAGTGAGCTGTGTGACCCACACACCCACTCACTTCTGTGCTGCCTTGAGCCAGCTGTCAGGCAAAGCTGAACCTGCAGTCGGCATGACAGCAAAGAGCATTTAACAGACAGACGTGCTGAAGGGGCTCCTCTTCTGCCTCCTGCTCCTGCACCACCTCTATCCTTGTGCCAGGCCTGGTGTCTGCAGACCGAGCTGCAATAGCAGCTCCAGACTGGACTGCACTTCCAGCAGCACCAGGCTGCTACACCAGCGTGGCTCAAAGGGTGAACTGCACCCTACGCAGCTCCTGAGAGGACTTCTGCACCCCCTTTGCTGGGTGATGGCAAACGTGATGCCAGCGGTGCCAGTGGCAGGAAGAGGGATCAGATAACAGAAAACAGCCACACACCCGATGAACAGGGAACATATCCAAAGTGCACAGATACAGAGTCATTGTTTTTCATGAGATCTTCACCCCTAGTGCAAGCTGAAGCCTAAATCAACGGGCACGAGGCTTAGCTCTTCTCAAGACATGGAACTTGGGAATCTTTAGCAGATCACCAGAATACATTGGCTTGGAGGGGAAGTGATGAAAGACACAGCACTCAGAGTATATCTAACAGGAACAGATCAGAGAAAGCTACAAATAACACACATCAGGACTCCAGGCATTTGAACATATTTCCTGATAAGTTTTTGTGCTTTAATAAGCACAGGAGTACGTGGGGACTAGGGAGAAGATAATAAAGCATCACTGCTTGAAATACCCAGCACGATCTAACCCATGATCTGTTACTGGTTTTGTGGCCATAAAAATGTGGAGTGATGCTACTGCCGCAGATCTCCAGGCCAACTATACCTTAACACTCCTTCACAGCATCCACATCTTCCCATGAAAAATACACAGCAAGGGGGAATCTCCTATTATATCCCAGCTCACAGGAGAGGAAATACTAAGCCTACAAATATACCAATGACCAGCTCATTTACACACATTGTGTGCTTGTACCTACTCTGTAGTCTGATGCTAATACAGCTTTTTTTCACTTTGAACATCTTTTTAACACAAATATTTAAGGATTAAAAGTCAGGATGCTTGGAGGAAGGCTTATTACTCAGGGTATTGTGACTAATAAAAGTTCTGCATCTTAAGACTGGCAGACACACATGAACCTGTTCTAGTCTTTCTTTAAGCAAAAATTCTTGCAAATTTGCATGAGTCTGGGAGATGGAGCTTTGTGCAATTCCTGAAGTATCCCTTGTGGAAGTTTCCATGCAGGCTGCTGAACCAAATCCAGTACTGTAGCTCCAAAGTCTGTACAAACACCCCTGTAAATCAGCACTAGAGCACATCTAATTTACTGTCAGTCTTGTCTCTTGCACAACCCACCTCTGCAGCTTTCTGAAACTGCTGCCGAGTTCCTTGTGCTTCCAGAGCGAGCCAAGGCAAAACCATCAGAGTGGAGTCCAAGACAGGTTATGTTACAGCAAGTACTGCTGGGTAAACCTCAGGTTCATCATCCCAAACGCCTTTCACCCGACCTTCACTACAGAGTAAGTGAGGGGGCAGAACACCCCAGGTTAACCTTGTTGTCGGTCACGTGTCACACTGGAGTGGAAAACACGAGCTTGTACAGGACAGTGAAAGGGGTAATCTCAACCTAATCTGCAAACTACATAAACAGTCCTAAACTGCTGCATGCTGTGGGATTATCCACCAAAGTGAGGAGCTGCAGCCAAAGCCTGTGTTTTTTTAGACCATATCTATCATCGGTATCTGCAGCATGACATTTCCAATTACAGCTGCTTTCAGAGGAGCTTTTCAATTTTGTTGGGCAGACAAATCTAATTGCTGTTTAATACCAAACAACACTGCAGCAGGACATGATTGCTTTGCTTAAATAACATTGTTCCATTAAACTGCTCAGATTTGACCCTATAGTTGGATCTTTGGATCAGATCAGAAGCAAGGCTGACAGGAATCCTTCTATGAAACAGAATTTCTTACTTAACCGATTTGTGACTCTCAGAGTTTTATTAAACAGCTGCAGAAGGTACTGATGTTTGCTAAGAAGGGGAGACACAATTTCCAGAGATCATTGAAACACAGGCTTTACCTATGCTTTTAGGAAAATTCTGTGTATTTGGCAGCTTAATCAAGGGGATTATTCTGCAGGGTTTTACCACAGAACTTGCAAGTGCAGAAGTTTCAAAATCGAGAAGTGACAGTGTCTCAATTGTACAACAGGGCCAGGCTCTTAAGTTTTCCTGCTTTTTATATTCTCCTTTCCTGTATCCAAAGTTGCCATACACAGAAAGACAACAGCAGGAGATCACATCACGATCTGCTATGAGCTGACAGGAGCATTGAGTTGTGTGCCCCACAAGGGCACAATCAGGTAGACAAATCTCAGAGACAAAGCTGGCTCCATTTGCCTGGTGCTCCTTTGAGGCAGGAAGGTCCAGTCCACCCCCTACTCTGGGCAGGAAGAGGTTGGGGAATTGTTCCCTCTGCTCTGAACCTTGTGCATACATCAGTGCAAAAAGGGATTATCCTAGCTGCCCGCTGTTGCCCACCAAGAGTCACACTCTGGAATGGCGTGCCAGGAGTCAGTGCCATGGTCTGTGTCCCCAGACGCCTCTGTGACCTGCCGTCATGCTCAGCTCTGCACCACTCCGCACACAGGCCATTTACATGTAAACACCCAGCTCTGTTTCAAGTGCAACTATCACAGGCTCACAGGCAGGACACAAGACTGGGATCCAGGAGACGAAGCTCCATGCTGAGCTCTCCCACTGCCCCGGGCAAACTATTTCACTGCTTTATGCCTCAGTCACCCTGCAAAGCTGGGAGTATCTACCCTGTTTTCACACAAACCTCTGAGATTCCTGGGTCAAAATTACTACCTAAGGGCTGGACATCAGTGAAATGATGTTCCTGCAGCATCACATTCGCAACACTCACATTTGGTGAGTTCCAGAAAACTAAACACCCTCCAGAAACTGACTGCCATTACGCAACACTCACTAAGAATTTGGGACCACTGAAACAGTCACATCCTTGCACATTACAGGAATGTTATTTATTAGTAAGGGTTTTCTTTGTTAACCATATCTAGTTTTGAGATCCTAGCTTGATTGACACCACCTAAAAACTGTTCTAAAATATTCTTCTTGTATTGTTTTTCAGATGCAATACTGGAAATAACAGAATACTAAACCAAAAGAGAATCTAGACCAGATTCTACTGCTGAAGAAAGTTATCAGGAATAACTGCATTACTGAAGTGATGTCTAAGGAGATATCTATAGCATGAGTTTGAGGTGTAAATGGAATACCCAATACAAAAGATAGGTATTGCTCCATCAGCAGTTTCTGAAAATTTATCAGTTTATAGCCCTAGTTTTCCCAAGACCAGCAGAGTTGGGCAAGATGGCATGGACTTTAAAAAAAAAGCATAGAAGCTATGTTTTTTCCATAACAACAAAACAACAGGAAAAAAACCTCATGACAAAACAATTTCTTTTATAGCCTGTATTTCACAACAGCTTTCAGTGTGCCCCTGTGTCCACTAATATATATTGCACTGAGAGATGTCTCCATCCCCTTTCTTGCAAATCTCAAATGCCTTCACCATCAGAACTACTCCTGAGAGATTCAGGTCCTTCCCAAGTTCATTTAACCTGATTAATTTTTAATGGCTGTCACTGGTTTTTTCACCCAGTCAGTCAACAGCTTCTACAGTTCAAAACACCAGTCACTCTCTTTCCAGCCTGGCATAACACAGGACTCAGGATCTACGGAAATTATTCATCTGCATCATAAAGAACTTGAAGGAGCTGTAAAAGAGATTGATCCCTGACAGCTGCACTAAACTTGAAAGTCCCTTCCTGGCTCTGAAGAAGGAGAATTCTGACCTGAAAAGGGGTCTTGAGTGAGCAGCCTCAAAGAGAATAAAATATCAGCCTGTAAAACCAGCAGTCACTAGAAAACTCAGGTGATCTTTTAATGTAGGTACACCTCTTGCCTCAGGCACAGCCAACATAATTACCTGCCACCCAATAGCTCAGCTCAGGGGTTGATGTAACAGCCTGTGCTTCACTTCCTTTGCCCTAAGCACTGAGCAAGACCCCAGAAAGTGACTGCCAGTCCTTCTCTGGTCATCAGGCCCTGTAGCACAATGCTCTCGTTTAGCCTCACATCCAATACATATTGCCATGCCATTAACATTATTCTTTCTTATCGATTCAGCTCCAGTTACAGCTGCATCTGAGCTGGGTAACATCTTTAATAAATCCTGTGGCGAGAGGAAAGCACTCACGCTAGTCAGCAACACTGCTCATTACAAAGTTTATAGATTTCTAACCAGAGGTAAAATGTATCCTAAAAACAGGAGAGGGGGCAGCGAAACGAGGAAAGCCTTCATTTATTCAACTGCAACTACGTCCAGAAATTCTTGGAAGCAAGAAAAGGACATTCACGGACATGCCATTAGTGCGGCAAACACTGTGGAAGCATTTCCTGCTGCCAAGATATGCGCTGGCGAAGGAGGGAGGTTACCAGGGCACAGCCACTTATTGTCATGCAAATCTGCCGAGTTATTGAAGGGACTTCCCAGCAACAGCCGCATTTTTTCACGAGTTTGATCCCAGCATTGAAAGGGAAACAAAACAGCCGCATGAACGTGAAGCTGCATTAGCCTAAGCCAGAATCACCAGCTATCGCAGAGCTCGGCGAGTACCAAACCTGCTTTGGTGAAGTCCACAGGCTCTACTGCTCTTTATTTAAATGGGAACGGGGAAGGAAACCGGCCCTTGAGCCCCCAGAAACACGTGAGGTGCTTTTCAGCTACACTGTTTTTCATGACCTGTAAGTGACACTGAAAACAGTGGAAGAAAGTGACACACAAACCATCACTCAGAAAAAATCAGGGTGCACGTTTCATTCACTTTTTGCTATGTAGTATTAACTTGCAAGCAATGATTGTGAGCTGATAATTAATTGTGAGCTCTACATTCATAAATCTAAATAATTTCTTGCCCTTTCTGATTGTCATTACTCTAGCTTGGTTTGCTTTTTTTGCTCCTTTTCAGCTAAAGAAACTCATGGTGTCCAGCAGTCGTAGTGACATAACAGCAGAATAACTGGTGTTTAAGTTTCCTTACTTGAAATAAATTATTAAGAGTTTTTTTTATTTTTCACAGATATGCCTGTAAACAGGAACTGTTGATCAGAAAAATTCAGAGGTAAAAGATGGTTTATTTGCCCCCACAACAGAATCAGTCCATACACCACCAAATCCTTCAGAATGAACAGATACCTAGCACTCAGGGAGTCCTCCAGCCATGACTGAATCAAAGCTTTCCCTTAAATCCCTGTCAAGGTTAATCCTTTTCATACTTAACAGTCACCTTTCAAGTGGTTTCCTAGAAATAGAGGTAGAAAGTGCTCATGGCATCTATTGATTTAACCAAAGACTTACCTTTCTGGACTTACTATCTCAGATTGAAGTGCAGAAGTGAAGAAAACATGAAGTTGTGTTCACACATTTGAACACTGCCCTAGCTGACCCAAATCAGGCTAAACCCATGTTACCTGAAGGGAAAGAAGAAAATTGGCTTGACTGGTTTGTAAAAAAGGGGTAAATTCCTTAACAAGAACTTGGACACGCATCCAGAAGTGTCAGGGCAAACAGTGCACAGAAACTTGGGGGGAGCACAGGGAAAAAGCCCAAGAAAGGCAAGAGAGGGAAGACCTTCACACTCCCAAGAAAAAACATGGATTAGAAAGGACTGCATGGAATTAGAAAAACTGGTTATTTAAAAAAAAAAAAAAAAGCAACTTTTCTAATCCATGAAAATGTGAATTAGAAAAATCTGTGTGGAAAAAACAACCTAGAGCCTGAAGAACGCCAATGTCCCATCTCTCTGGGCTGCATCCCTTGGAGAACTCAATTTTTCAGACCTAAGGATACCAGTTCTCTCCTTACCACCCTCAGCAATCCCGCAGTTGCTGCAAGAACCATCACTGGTCTTCTTAAAATACTAGGGCAAGCTTTCCCAGGGAACAGCAGGCAACCCCAGGGCTCTGCCAGAGGAAAGGGTGCCTCGGCAGCCAGCCTCCAAACCCAGCCGTTCATGAGCCAAGGGGAAGCAGGCTTTGCCATGCACCCACCCCACAGCCCTGGAAGAGCTGCAGAGCTGGCAAAAACTTAAGCCTAGTGGGAGGCTTTTGTGAACCAAGCCTGCCACACGAGCAAGCCTGCTGTGGAGCAGCACAGCTCACTGTGAGGCACAGCCCTGTGGCTGCTCCTCTCTGGAGAAGGAAGGGCCAAGAGAGATGGAAGTGGGGCAGGCTGAGAGCTCCTTTCTGATGTGTGCGCTGGCACAATGCAGGAAAAAACCTCACACTGGGATAGGAAAAAAGAAATAAACATCGTTCAGATTTGTACCTGCTGGGAAAGCAAAATGTGCCACAGGAGGAAAAGGCAGCGCTGGAAATTCAGAAAAAGCTGCTGGGAATGAGGCAGAAACAGCAACACATCTTCTGAACGTTAAATCAGGGCAAAAGAAGCCATAAAGATACAGCTTCACATTGTGATAGAGAAGGCAAGAAGGCAGTGGGGCTGAAAGCCTGAGGAGAGAGGGAAGCCAGGGTGGTGCCTGAAGATAACCATAGGGCAAGGACTAGTCCTTAAAAAAAATACATTTCGAGCAACTATTTGTAGGTCTGGATTTATCCCCATTATCACATCTCCCAGAAAAGGGAAGTTACAGTATCTTTACACAGAGCAGTAAAACTGACTCCATTAACTCTCCCGGGCAGCTGGATCACAGGTCTTGAGTTGCCTGGGGCAGTCCTGGTGCTCAGCTAACAGGGCAGAAAATGTAGCTGACAACCTCAGAGAGTTTCACCCAGGCACAGCCCCGTACCACAGCTCCAAATGATGAATTTACCTGATGCTTCCAAGGGACCACATTCCCCTGACGCCTTGCTTGGAATCACGAATTCCAGGGGTCTGCTCACGAGGGAGGATTTATCCCTGCCAGTGCTGTTCCCACAGCTGCCAGGCACCCACTGGCCTGGGGCACAGCAGCTGCTGAGCACACAACGCTGGGGTTGCCCTGGGGCAAGCGAGTTCGACTCCTGGGGTGGCTGTTCTGGTAACCCAAGGGGTAAGGGACACACAATGACCGGCTGCAACAAAGGGAGTGTGGCCAGCAGGTCAAGGCAGGCGATTGTGCCCCTCTGTTCTGCTCCAGTGAGACCCCACCTGTGGTGCTGCAACCAGCTGTGGGGTCCTCAACATAAAAAGGATGTGGAACTGTTGGAGCAAATCCAGAGGAGGGCCACGAAGGTGGTAAAGAGGACTGGAGCACCTCCTCTCTGAAGACAGGATGAGACACTTGGGGTTGCTCAGCCTGGAGAAGAGGCTGTGTGCATTTCTCATGGCAGCCTTCCAATGTCTGAAGGGAGCCTGAAGAGAAGCTGGAGAGGGACTCTTCATTAGGAGCTGTAGGGATAAGAACTAATGGGTTCAAACCGAGGGGAAATTTAGGTTAGATATTAGGAAGAAATTATTTGCTGTGAAGATGGTGAGGCACTGGTTGCCCAGAGAAGTTGTGGATGCTCCATTCCTGGAGTGTTCAAGGCCAGGTTGGATGGAGCTCTGAGCAATCTGGTCTAGCAAAAGATGTCCCCGCCCATGGGTGAACTTTAAGGTCCCTTTCAATACAGGCCACTCTGATTTTATGACTAATCCTACTGAGGACAAGTTACCTAAGATAACCTGTATGAATCTTTAGCAACATGTGCATAGAGCTCTGCACCTAAGACTACAATCCCAGTACCAATACAGTTCTCAACAAGAGATATGATGTACCTCTCTTCCTCCATCAGAATGGAGATCATCTTCAACCCCTGGATCTGATCTTACTACAAGCCCAGGATCTGTTTTCATTCCTGGCAGTACACTCCAAGGCAGTAATTTATATACTGGTACTCCTGCATCCCCGTGAAGCTGACCTCATCACTGTAACAAACCCCTGCCCTTCCCTCTTCTCCTGCAAGGTCAGCAGCTTTCAGCAGCACCGCACGGCTGAAGCGCCACGCGAGCACGGCACAGCCCGCCTGCAGCAAACCAGTGCCAGGGCGAACAGTACGGGACGCGTTCATCCCCGCAGGGGCTCGCAACACAAGGACTGCGAGCCGCAGCACAGCCGCGGGAGCCGCGGCCCCGGCCGTGCC
>WBMZ01009986.1:0-12368 GCA_013400975.1 Atrichornis clamosus
GACGCGGAGCGCGCGCGGGGGACGCGCCGACGGCAGCGCGCGCGCGCGGGAGGGGACGGGGGGGGGGTGACGCACACGCAGCACGTACGAGGCCTGGGGACGGCCGCCAGGGGGCGCGCTCCCCACCCGCAGCCCTCGTGCGTGGAGGGGCGTGGCTTGATCAAGAGTGACGGGCGCGGCAGCCAATGGGTTGTTGACGTGAGGGGGAGGGCGGGGTGCGCGCTGGGCCCGCCTATCCGCACGCTGCGGGGAGGGGCGGGGCTTGGCTCTGAGTGATGGGTGTGGCAGCCAATGGGTCATCGAGATAAGAGGAGGGGGTTGTGCTCCCACACACACGGGGAGGGGCGGGGTTTGGTTCTGAGTGACGGCTGTGGCAGCCAATGGGCCATCGAGATGAGCGAGGAGGGCGGGGCGGGCCTGAGGGGGTGGTGGGGGCTGCGGAGCGTTGTGAGGTGATGGGGGGGCTGAGGTGGTGATGGGCCTTGGGGGTGAGGGCTGTCAGGGTGGTGATGGTGGCGTTGTGGCTGCTAGACCCCGGTCAGGGAGGGCTGTGGTGGCTCTGGACCTTTGTGAGGGGATGGGGGGGCTGAGGTGGTGATGGGCCCTGAGGGGGCAATGAGGGGCTGAGGTGGTGGGCAGGCCCCTGTGAGGGGGTGCTCTGGTTGTTCTGGTGGCTCTGGACCCTTGTGGGGGGATGGGGGGCCGAGGTGGTGGACAGGCCCCTGTGAGGGGGGGTTTGATTGCTCTGAACCCTTGTGAGGGGATGGGGGGGCTGTGGTGGTGACCCTGTGGTGACAATGCGGTCACTTCATCCCCCCGTGCCCACCAAGAGCTGCCTGTTCCTGTTCGGAACAAATGTTTGGGGTCTGGGCTGGCAGAGACAAAGCAGGACGGGAGGGACACGGGGGCTTAAGTGGGAATTAAGGATCTGGAATTACAGTAATACCTGCTCCAGCTGTAATTCCTATTACACCTGTAATGCCTGGTATCACTGAGAGAAAACTGAGCTGCTCTGAGGGTGCTGGAGTTGGGGATTCTCCGAGGTTGGGGAGAGGAAAGGCTGGGTTGTGTAGACACGGGAGTATCACAATTCTACCCATAAATAAACAAAAAGCTTTGCATTTACCCTCATTCCAACATCCTTTGATTAGCACACAATAAATCCCTTTTAATATAACTTCTGTGCATTAGGAAAGGCTGGATATTCAGTTCCTCTTCCCTACCAAAGCCTTGAACGTTAAGAAGCAAATCTGTATCTTCTCTTATAAATAACTTTAATTTTATTCTTGCTTTTGGTGTAGGATAAAGCCTGGACTGAAACAACGTGTACCAGAGATGCAGCTGGTGGGCTGAAAAGATGTAGATGAAGACTGAAAAACATCCTTGTCCTGGGAATATGGTGCAGCAAAAGGAGGGGAAAAAAGGAGTGAAGAGAACACAGGAGTCACCACTTCTGCAGACAGGCTGAATTAATCTTAATTTTAAGCCTCTGAGAAGACTAGACTGTCCTAATAGTTTATTAAATGTATCTTCATTCAGGATTCAGATTAAAGTGGGTTAATCCAACAAGCCACTGCAATCAAAATGAGTGAAAGAGAATCAAAACTTGATTCCCACTGGGAATTCATCCTGTTGCAGGACAGTTCAGATCTTGAGGCTTTTGATACCTAAAGGTGACACGAGACTGAATTAAAACCCACCAGAAATTTGGTTGGAAAGCATCCATGGCTGGACTAAAGTGGGGCTTTGTTAAACCAGAACTTCAGGTGTTTCATCCTTCAGAGAAACGCGTAACTGGGAGAAAGTGTGAAATAACATTTGGGGATGAAAGTGGAATTGGGAGAATAAATTTGCAAAGCCAGGTGGCTGCTTGCTGTGAACTCTTATTTATTAATAAACACAACACACTTGAAACCTTTGGCTGGTTGACAGAATCCTCAAAAGTCTTGGAAAGGGATCAAAGTTCTGCTGCGCTGCCGGATTCCTCTCCCTGTCCCTGCCATAACACAGGGAATAACAGTGCTTTTAAGGACAAGTGGTGTGGAAAACCCCCTGGGAATTACAGCTGCCTGTGCCATCAGGAGGTGGATTTGTCCCCCGAGTGAGGCCTTGGTGGCAGTTTGGTGCTGCTGTCTGAGGTGCTGAAGCTGGAGATCCTCCACCACAGCCCGCGCTGCTCCGCTTCCCACGGGCCAAAAGGAACACCAGGAGCTGGAAAACCAGCTGGAAAACCAAACTGGCTGTTGGTGGAGGCCACTGGGTGCTGTGTTGAAACTGGAGGCTGAAAGAGGCTTTCTACCAACGTAGAGCAGAGACATTTGAATTTCACGATGATTTTGTTTAATTGCAACACTGGAAACGCTGGGGGCCACTTTGAAGCTTTTAAGGATGAAATGGAGACACATCCAGGCTGCAAAGCTCCTAGACTGTAATTGTTTGTGTGTCAGGCATGTTTTGTGCAGGTTTTCTCCCTTAAATCTGGGCTGCTGCAGGGGGAAGACACCGTGACTCATTGGTCTTGATAGTTGTGCAGCCAATATGAAATTTAAAAAGGGGAAAACTGGCCCACATTCCCTAAAAATGGTGCTGGTTTGCCATTTGTGTGCAGAGTTAGGAGCTGGAATTCACAGGACACAGCCATGAGAGGCTGTTCAGGAGAACAAACGGGGCTGAATTAATTTTTAAAAAGATGCTTCCAGCTTCCACTGAGGTGAAAAGTTGAAGGTGATTAGCTGGGGGGTGATAACGATGAGTGACAAACCGGAGCAGTTGGAAGTGGTGGTGGAAATAACGGAGAGGGACTTTTCCTTGAAGCTCATTTTCATTCCAAAGCACACAGCAGCTCTGGGATTTGCTCCCATCCTCCGCTCAGGGCTGCACGGGAGAGGGCTGGCAAGAAGCTGGGAGGAGAAGGGATGAAGTGATTGGTCTCCAGGAGCTCCAAGCCATGGAGATAGCGCTGGAATGTCACCGTGACGTGAGGGGGGCAGAGCCAATGGAGCCCAGCCGGAGGAGGCTCGGCAAGAGTGCTGCTTCCAGTGCTGGGAAAAAAGGTGTATTTTTATCCTGGGATGAAACAATTCGGGTTAGGGGGAAGAGGGGGTGGAGCTGAGGTGGGGAGGGAGGAGCTGGTGCTGCTGGCTCGCAGGAACATCCTGCAGAGCAGTGAATGTTCGTTATGCACGTTTAATCACTTTATGTGCTCGCCTGCTCTGGTCACACCTCGTTTTGTTTCACGTTCAGGTAGCTCAGCGTGTTTCAAAATCCCAGAATCCCTGGATGGATTTGGGTTGGAAGGACCTTAAAGCCCATCCAGTCCCACCCCTGGGACCCCTCCCACTATCCCGGGTTACTCCAAGCCCTGTCCTTGGACACTGCCAGGGATGGGGACTCCACAACCAATCTTTCCCAGGGCCTCACCACCCTGGTAATAAAGAATAATAACCCTTACACTAAAGAATTTCATCCTGATTCTTCATTTTCTGTCTCTCATTTTCTGTCTCTTGTTTTTCCTTTTGCTTGCCTTTTCCTTCAAACAAATCTTAAATGAAAATTCCTTAAAATTTTAATTAATTTACGACACCAGAATACTAATAAATGGAAGAGCAAAGAATACCTGCTCTGCATTTTTTTTAAGAAAAGAATTCTCTACACTGACGAAATTTCAATAAAATAATTATGACTATTAATAAAAAAGCACTAAAACCATAGGAAAACATTTTGGAGGGCTGGGAATTATTTATTCCAGTGCCTCTGGGACACTTCTCCTGAGTTACCACGAGAGGGACACAGAAGGAAAGCAAATGGAGCTGGGAAAGGAATCATCCAAGGAACAGCTTGATGTGGGATCGTAGCAACACAGGTTTTCCTTTTGTTTAGGAATATCTGGGATCACAACATTCCTGTAGCTCCCTTCATCCCATATAAACTTTAAAAAGCCCTTAGAAAATGCACTAATAAACACGAGGAGCCAAAATGGAGCTTTTCCCAGAACTTCCTCAGCTTTTTCCCCTTGGAATGTCCGTGGTGGTGTGGGGACAGGGAGCGGTTGGGCTGGCTGGAATTTTGTTCCATCTCCAGCTCCTGGAGCAGCAAATCCTGCAGCACTTTGTGGGCTTGTGGAGAGAGTTGGGGAGGTTTTTTTGTTTATTCCCAGGGAATTTTCACTAATTAGTGGCTGGTGATGCAAATGCCGGAAGGTCCCAGCTCCTATAAAATTCCTCCATGGAACAAGGGGACCATAAAATCCCTGGAAGTAAACACTGAAGGGTTTTTGTGGGCTCTTGTGGAATTAAAAAGCCCAGTCCTAAAATGCACTGGATTGAAAGTAATGCAGGGTGGATTTTGAGGGATCTGCAGTTCATGAATCCTTAATGTCAGCAGGGCTTTCCTTCCAGCCCTGCTGGGACAGAGCATCACTGCCTGGACAGGCTGGGATTGGGATCACAATGCTGGGAGAAAGGGAAACGGGGGGAAAAAAGGGGTTTTCTTAAATTACAACTTCATAGGCTTCAGTCTTAACACGTTTCTGTGGCAGCATTTTAACATCACGTTGAAAGGTCTGTGCTGTGGCACTGAGTGGATATTCTGACTTTTTTCCAAAGCCCTTCAATGCCCGGAATGTTTTGACAAGCTCAAAACATCTCAGAAAAGTGTTATTAAGTAAATGTAAGAATTTCTTTAAGGTGCCAGCAATCTCAGTGCAAATCCAGCTTTGATTTCAGGGGAGGAGGAGAGAAAATTCACAGAAAAAGGTTTTTACTCCTGAGCAGAATTTAATTTTCTCCTTCCCTGTGATATTTCTGTTTCATTCTGATTTACCTGCAGGTTCAGCTGTGGATCCCAGAATTCCCAGAAAAATCGTGGAGATGTAGCTTAAAACAATGAAGGAAAAGGAGGAGAAGATTCTGGTATTTCTCCAGTGATTTTGAATGAGGAGATTCTTGGAAATGAAGGTGGTGAGTGACATTAAAAGACACCAGATAATAAAAGATAACAGACATTAAAAGATACCAGATAATAAAAGATAAGAGACATTAAATGATACCAGATAATAAAAGATAAGAGACATTAAAAGATACCAGCAGGAGATGAAACTTGGTGCTATAAACCAGTCCCGCTAAGTTAAATGAACACTAAAAAGCCAATAAATGGTTAAATTGTAGTTTAATATTAAAATAATAATTAAAACCACTGTATTTCAGTTTGAAACTTGAAATCTTTTCCCTCCAAAAATGTCTCCAAATCCTTCCTAACTCCCTCTCCTGGAGTTCTCCTCATCCTAAACAACACCACGTTAGCACAGGACCTGGATTCAAGGAACTAAAGCAGGGAAAAAACTTTTTATGGACAGAACTCGTGGCTTTTGGTGGGTTTTTGGTTGCAGAATTACTGCGTGGAGTGATGTGAACTGGCCACAGAAGTCAAAGCTCACTAGGAGAAAGGACAAGAGTTTCTAAAATCCAAGGAAAAAAAAAAAGGCTGGAATTCATGAATATATTCAGGAAGATATTTGAGAGTCTCTGTTACCTATTAAATGTCTCTGGAAGGAGCAGCCTTGTTGAAAATCCTCCATTTCTAAAGGGCCACGGAAATGGGAATGGGATTTCTCCAAACCAGATGTTGTTGGATATCTGAACTTAAAAACAAATCCTGAAGCTCTTGGTTGACTCCAAAGGGTGGCCGTGTTTGTTGGGATTCCTGGCAGTTTTCCTGGGCAGATGGAGGTGATTGTGGTGGAATGGAAAATCCAGGCCTTCCACGGGGCTGGGATGTGCCTTTGGATGTGTGATCCTCACTTGGAGTGGGGAAAAGAGAAGAGTGGGGCACGTTCCGGTTACCCCTGGTGCCTCATGGAAATTTGGGAATATGTGGAGTTTTCTCGGCCCGGTTTTTGACGTGGTGACACAGGAAAATTGTGGTTTCTCCTCAAATTGTTACTGATTCACAACAGGTTTTTAATTTTGGGGGCAGGCAACACAATCAGGGTTAAAACATGAGGTTGGGTTTGTACCTTAAAAGAACAAATCACTGGAAAACCAGGATTTCTGGAGTCCCACCCTGGCTTTTTCTCTGCTTTTTTTTGTGGAAGTGAATAACTTACTTACATTCTCTGCATATAATATAAATCCTTCCATGGAAATCCTTCTTTCCTGCTGTGGGACAATTTGGCACCTGTCTTAAAAATGAAATAATGTAAGGAATCAATAATTGGAGTTTGGCTGAGTATCCCAACATGTGTAAGGTGTGTTTGGCCCTGTCATTGTCTCCATGACTTCCAGGAGGTTCCTGCTGGACTAAACACCTTCATCCAAGAAAATCCTGGAATATGAAGCAATTCATTTTTCTGGCCTTCAGCTCTGAAGAATTTTTCCTCTCTGTCTTTCAGTTCTCTTTTGATGTTAAACACAGAATTCCCCAGCTCGGCCTCATCTTTTCACTGCAAATACTCAAATTTTAGAAAACAATGAGTGTGCAGTCATTTATAATTTCCCAGCAGCAGCTTTAGGGAAAGCTGGGGATATTTCCTCAAATGGATCTTTCTTTCGTGCCTGAAAAAAAAAAAGAGAAGGAATCTAGAATGGAGGGATTTCAGAGGTCCTGGAGTTGTTTTGCCATCACGGAAGCCTTTCCAAGGAGCCTGTGTTTGTCATGTCTGGGGTGATGCAGAGCAAGAAGTTGGTGCCTGAGCCAGCCTGGTTTGGGGGGAGGAGGGAGAAGTTGGAAGTGGAAGGAATGTTTTCTTTGCTAGAATTTTGTGGATTTGAGGAGGAACCCAGCCAGGACTGAACTCAGGTCATGAATGGTTGCAGTGTAGTTTTGTAATGCCTTCCCAGAAATCAGGAGTTCCTTGGAAATGGCCCCAGGCCACTGGTGGAATGTCATCAAAGAGCCTAGGGAAAGATCAAGGAGGGAGCGTGGGGTCCTGGATTTTCCTGTATTCCTGACAGGGAACATTTCAGTCCATGATGGCACCAGCACCCTAAAAACAGAGGGATCCTGAAAACAATGGATTTGCCCCCACGTGCTGGAGTGGAGCTTTCCCACCATCACATGGATGTCCAGGAGTGTTCCATGGACTTCCTCTGCTAAGGGTTGTTGGTTTTCCCTCTTTCCATATAGCTCCACAGCCTCAGGAGGGGCGGTCCCACCCCAAACTGGTGCTGCTGGGTCCTGTCCCTGCCTCAGACTGGACCAGGATCGTGACGGAAACACCTCAGGACCTCTCTGGGCCTGGCCCAAGCTGCTCCTCCAGAGCCTTTGCTCTTGGCTTTTCCATGTGCTGTGTGAGGAGGCAGAGTTCCCACTGGGGAAGGCAGCCAGCTGGACTGGGATGAATAACTGGAAAAGCTCTGGAAGAGCCATGAAAAGCCAGAGATAAGGAGTTCATCCACGCTGTTCCCTCCAGTGTCACGCAGAACAGCCACTAAAAGTGGTGCCAGTTTGGGATTCACATCCCAGAAGCTGCTACAGGTGCTCCGATGGAAGTGGAGCCTGCTGGAATTCCTGGACTCTGGGCAAGGCCCGTGGCAGTACTGCAAACCCATCGTGGAGGCTGGAAACAGTGAAGTGGGGCTGTTTTTACTAAAAACATCATTACTGGCCTTGATTTATGATCAAACAGAAGTTTGCAAATGGTTTCTCAAGCCTGGGCCAGAAATCCATGAGCCTTATGTCATGTGGAGGGGGCCCAGAACACGGAATGATATTTTTATGGAGTTGTTAGCAAGTGTTATTAAAAAAATGGAAATGTTACATTGGATCCTCTGGCCTTTTATAGAGCCATAGGATGAGCGCAGAGCAAAGGTGCTCTGGGGACCTTCCTGGGACGGATGTGTCATTCCAATCTTGGACAAAAAAATCCCAATTTTAGGCCACTTTCCAGGCTCCAGATGAGTGCAGGACTGAGCTGGAAGAGGTGGTTGCAAGAGGGGTGTGAAGAAGGTCTGGAGAGCAATAATTTGAAATAGCACTTCAGCAGTGACGTCACTGAAAGTGAAAAATAATGTTCCATTTTGGGCAAGGAATTCCTCTGGAGCAAAAGCAACCCAGGGCCAGTAGCCAGGAGGGGGAAGAACTACAGCGAGGAGCCTGTGGAAAGTCCAAAGTCTGGCAGGGCATGATGGAAAACCAGATCAGAATAATCCCGAGGAA
Organism: Atrichornis clamosus; assembly: GCA_013400975.1. Taxonomy (NCBI): domain Eukaryota; kingdom Metazoa; phylum Chordata; class Aves; order Passeriformes; family Menuridae; genus Atrichornis; species Atrichornis clamosus. The sequence continues at coordinate 8,155 of WBMZ01009986.1, forward strand.
AGGCAGAGAAATAACCTGGAATTTTCTGTGAGCGTGAGGATTCCAAGGAAATGGAGGGGAGAGAGGGGTTCCAGCTCTGCCAGGGGGTTCGCTCTTCTGTCTTGAAGTCAGAAGCCAAATCTTGGGTGAGCTGCAGCACCAGAACAGCCCCAGTGATCCCAGGCTGTGATCCCAGGCTGTGATCCCAGGCTGTGATCCCACAGTGATCCTGAACCTTCATCCACCTCCTTGGCTCAGGAGGCCCAAAGGCTGAAACAAACCAAGGGATGCTTTTCCCTTTTCATTCCAGTGGATTCGACAACTTGATGAACATCAGGAGACATCCCAAATACCACCTCAAAACTGCCTGGTGGAGATTTTCCTTTCTGGGATGACCCGTGGGCTGAACTGGTGGATCACCCTCAGGCCAGGCTGCAGGATTAACCCTTTACAGACCTTTTTTAATGAATTCCCACTGATTCAGCTCTAACCAGCTGGAGGCCTGCTCGGCTTTGGATAACGCTTCACAAACCTTGCACATTTTCTCCTTTTTATCCCATCTGTTCCCTGTTCCACTAGAGGCCACCACAAACCTCAGCTGGACAAAAAAAAAACCCCAAAAACCCAACAAAACGAGCAAAGGAAGGGGCACCTGCAGAGAAATGGCCGAAGCTCCTGGTTTAGAAGGAGATTTAGGAGTGGGACTCGGATCCCTCCAAAACAACTTCTCTTCCCACCGTGTTGGGAGTAACTCCCAGCCGTGCCTGGGAGCCAGGGAATGATCTCAGGCTGTGAGATCAGATTTTGCTGAGTGAACAGAGTCAGGCCTGTCCATTCCTCCTTCCAGAAGTTCCCCTCTCCAAACCATGCAGGGATATTTGATTTCCTTGGGAAATCTTGGCCTTTCACAGAAGCCTCTGCTGCGTTTCGTGAACAGGGCCTCGACTCCTGCTTTGCCAGCAGAAAGTTGGCTTTTGTCGTTCCCATTTTTTCACCTGAGGCGTGGAATTCCTGGAATTGTGCGTGCTTTTCCCGGAAGAAGTGTTGAAGGCCGTAACGGCTTGTGCAGAAAGCGTTCAAAGGTTGCAAGGATGTCCAGGAGGCACGAGGAATTCAGGGAGAGCTCCAGGATTCCTCTCTCCTGGTGGGCATTTCTCTGCTTTTTTGGTGTCTTGGTGTCACACCCAACGTGCTTTGGCTTGTGGAAAAACTCATGGAAGAACCTGATCCTTGTGCTGGCCAAGTTGGACTTTTATTGGAGGAACACTGCGAAAATGCAGAGATTTCAACCTCTGGTTTCCACGTGGAATTAAGATTAGAGGAATGTGAGACCACCACACTGAGGCCAAACCTGTGCCATTGCTACCTTTGGGTGGGAAGAGCGGTTTGGATGAAGCAAGGACTGACTCTGGATCTCTACACAGACCATGATCCTGAAAAATATTGTGGAAAAAGAGTGGATTTGAGGCTGTTTTCCAGCTTTGGGTGGGGCCGGGAGAAGGCATTGCCAGCAGCCTCCAGGGCCAGTTCATTCCTGTGAGATTTCTGGGCTGATATTTTCTTGAAAACTCCAGAGGTTTGGATCAGCCTCCAGCCTCCATCTTTCTGGAGAGCTTCCCACCCCTTGTGAGTGTGTACACGCCGTTTTTCCATTCCTCTGGAAGTGAAAAAACCAAAAAAACCAACCCCAAAACAACGTCTGGATGATGTTGAATTTTCCTCTTTCGTCAGTGATGTACAAAGGAGCAGCAGTTTTTGGATGGGGCCAATCATCTGTAATGTCTCAAAGCTCAGGAAAATAAAAATATGTGTGTGTGTGTCTGTGAAAAGGGATGGGTGATAGGATGAGCTGAGGGAATGGGAGCCAGGAAAAGGATGGATTCAGGAGCCATAGGTTTGGGAGAAACCAGCACTTCCACAAGTGCAGCTGTTTGTTTTAACCTCTTTAGTTAATTATTTTCACTTCCACTTGTTAATAACCTTCAGTCAGTGTGGAGGAAGGAGCACAGATCCCTTTAGAACCCTGGGAGCTGCAGTTCCAGAACATTTCTCCTGCATGGAAGAGCTGAGTGTTTCCCACTGTTCCCTAACAGGGCTCGGCTGCTCCAGGCTTTTATTTCTGCTTGAAAATTCCTCTTCATTTTGGGGGAGATCCCTCTTTGGAGAGAGCCAAAGCACTCCTGAGCATGACACCTGTCCTTCCTCACGCCCTGGGAGCATCTCCATGGATCCATTCCGCTGACAGCCAAAATTATCCTTGGCTAAAAGCCTCTGGAATGCCTCAGGCAATCCTTGGAGAAGGGGCAGCAGTGTGGGGAACTGATACCACAGGGCCTGTCCCAAACACCCTGGGATTGGCACTCTCTGCTCGGCCTGGAGGAGCTGGGATCCGTTTGTGTTCTGGATTTTGGGAGCAGCTCATGGAGGAGCTGGAATCCTTTTGTGCTCAGGATTTTGGGAGCAGCTCATGGAGGAGCTGGAGTCTGTGCTCAGGATTTTGGGAGCAGCTCATGNAGCAGCTCATGGAGGAGCTGGAGTCTGTGCTCAGGATTTTGGGAGCAGCTCATGGAGGCACTGAAGGCAGGTTTTAGGAGGAAGGTTCATTTTCGTTTGCTGGAGATCAAACATCAGCTGAAGTGGGAGAGAAGCAAAAAACTTGGAGACCGTGCTCTGCTCCAGCACCCCCAGAAGAAGAATAATTTTGTAATAAACTCCATTCCTTATTCAAGATTCTCACTTTGCATAAGGATGATCAGACCACCGTAGAGAACAACCTGGACAATTTGCTGGTGCTTCCTGTATCCCGCTTTTCCTTGTGTCCTCCACAAATCTCCTGATTCCACAGCAGAAAAAAGCACCCACCCTGGAGAATTTTTATTGTAATTGAGAAAGATTTTTTTTCCCCATTTTCCTTTATAAGACAAATCCCTTTTTTTGCACACAAGTGTTAAACGACTCCTGTTAAAACTGAATTGAAGGGTGCAGTCTCTTCCTGAGATGAGACAGAGAATGTGACATTAAATAATGGATTTCTTTCCCCTCCTTTCTCTGTCCCACTTGGTGTTTTGAGTTTGGAGAAAGGGAATGAACACAGAGTGATCAATTCTCTGTACAAGTGAAATCTCATTTCCAGCAGGGAAAAGGTTTGTGGCTCCTGCCAGCAGCTGGCTGCAAAGATCATTTGTACAGAGCACCTCTTTGATCACTGCTGTCCTGAAAGGACCTGATTGCTGGGTTTGCTTCTTTCCAGCTGTTCAGTCATCCCAGATCTCTTCCTTCTGGGTTTTGCTGGGGTTTTATTTTTTAATGGAAGCAGTGGAAAAGGGAAAATGGGAGGGGAAAAGCAGCCCCTGTTGCAGCCAGTGAGAGAGGAAGAGGCAGAAAAACTACCATTAATCTTGAATCAACATTTAGTAAAAAACTGCAGCATTTTGCTGCTGTATTCAGGAGACCTGGACAGGTTTCCTTAATAAAACTGGCATGGAAAACATCCCGATGTTCCCTTGAGATGCCCACAGAAAGGGCAGCTTTGTGGTCCCTCTGGACTGCTGGCAGAGGCAACTCACAACTCCCCACTTCATCCCTGGGAGGCAGGACAGGCTGGCAAGTCCACATTTTCTCTCTGGCTCCTTGGGATGTGCCCATAAAAAAGCCCAGCTCTGTCTCCAGGGCCTGGACGCTCCATTCCTTGGCTCCCTGTAAAAAACAAGGTTTTCTCTGGAGTCCTGAGCCAAATGTTTCCCTTTTTTCCCCTGGATTTGGCTGGGCTCCCTGTCCCAGGGGTGCCGGTGTTCTGGTGGTGTTAGGGATGAAGATTGTCCAGTTCCTTGGGATCCTGCTCGGGATGGAAGCCTGGATCTGTTTTTGGAGCTGGATGTCGCCAGGCCTGTGCCAGCTGTGCTACCTGAGGACACCGACATCCTGTGGATAATATTGGGAATACAGGAACACCTTCATTCAAACGCGATTGATGTGCAGCCGCTGAACTCACCACGTGCAGACAGCCCCAGCACCCTCAGAGCGGGGAGACCCCCAGGATCCCTCAGCTCCAGCTCTCTGCCTGGCCAGGGGCTGATGCCCGATGTTCCTTTGGAATGAATAAGCCTTGATCCATGTTCAAATCCAAGGCAGTGCTCCCTAAGAGAGGTCCCAGGGCTGTGAGAGCGTGGCCGTGCTCTCTGCCCACCTGCACGGCGATCTCAGAGCCCGCAGCAGAACCACAGAACCACAGAACC
>WBMZ01009987.1:0-73754 GCA_013400975.1 Atrichornis clamosus
GCTGCGGGCGCCGGCGGAGGGTCGCTGCCGGCGGAGGGTCGCTGCCCGCCGCAGGGTCGCTGCCGCCGCGCAGTCCCCGCCGCAGGAAGCCGCCGCGGTAAGGCCGAGCTCCGCCGGGGGCGGTCGCGGGAGCGGGGTCCTCTCGGTCGGGAGAAGTTGCACTAAACCCCCCTCCCGGGGCTGCAGCCCGGCCGGGCATCCCCGCGCCCGGCTGTGCCCCGCTGCCGGCCCCTGAGACGGGGCGGGTGGCCGGGGAGGAAGGAGCTCGCCCGGCCGGAGCGCGGCGGGCGGCTCGAAGCTGCGGAGAGGGATGGCTGAGCGCAGGGGGGATGGAGGCGCGACAGCAGCAGGGAGAGGTGTAGGTGGGACCCAATTTGGGCTGCAGGTGTGGCAGTGGGGCGCATCGCTGGGACGGGACTCCCGCTGCTGGTTTGACGGTACACGGAGAGGTGGGAGCCGGTCCGGGTTGCAGATGCAACAGCGCGTTGTGTAAGTGGGACGAGGTTTAGGTTGCAGGTGCGACGATGGAGCACACAGGTGGGAGCTGGTCCGGATGGCAGCTGCAAACATACCGTGTCTGGGCTGGATGTGGTTTGGATTGCGGGTGCTGGGTGTAGTTTGGGTCGCAGGTGCGGCTACACCGTGTATAGGTGTGACGTGGTCCGGACCGCACGTGTAGGTGCAACGTGGTGCAGGTTGCAGGTGTGATGTGCAGGCGGGATGTGGTCCTGCTGTGCCTGAGGTGACAGAGCATCTCCTAGCCTAGAGTGTGTGGCTGGTGTGCCTGCGTCTGGGCTAGGCCACTTTCAGGCTTTTATTTTGAAAGATTCTCTTATCCAGTGGTTTTCAGACGTCTCCCAAGTCCTGCCCGGTTTTCCCACATACTTCTCTCCAGCCTCATCCTGCCTTTTGCTCAATAACTCCACAATGATTCAATGGCTTCTTGCAACATCAGCATACAGAGCTGAATTCCAGAGCTCGTGGGCGGGGAAGGAGTGCACAGACACACTGCTCTTAGGAAAAATGCCCCAAAACGGTTCTTATGGTCGTCCCTCCCCTTACCAGATCAGCACTGTGAACTGTATATTCTTTCTCTTGGATTCATAAGACTGAAGAATTTATCTGGGTAAACACAGTGAGAAACACCTCAGGCTCCCTGGTAGACTGCAAGGAAACTTCTGGCTTAAGTTAGTTGAAAAGAAAAGTTGGAGTCAGCAGAGTTATGATAAGGTTGTCAATGTCCTACTGAACTTGCTCAGAATTTGGGCTCTCTGGCCACTAATCTCATTTCTCTTCCATCCAATTAAGCTTATTTTTCCACTACACAGAGGCTGCCAAAACTAGAGGGCAGGGGGGAGGGAATCGCAGGAATCTATGAGGATATGTGGAGTGGTTTGGTTTTTTTTTTTGGTCCTGTTATAAGTTAATAATCCCATTCTAGGCTGTCATCCAAAAATATTGCTCAAAAAATGCAAGCAGTGTACAAGACCCATTGTATAAAAGATAATCTAAATGTAGGACAGGAAGAGACCTAGCAGGTCAGCAAATCTAAACACAGAATGATATTATGCCTTATTGCACACCGCTGTAATTCATTTGTTCCTGATTTTCTGGGCAGGGGAAATTTCAGAATTTTATTGAACTGATATTATAATTTTCTTCTCCAGTATAGGGCTTTCTCTTACTTTGTGCTACGACTGCTTAGTTCTCCCAGTCTGATGCTTTTCTCTCTTATCAGTGTAGAAATAGGAGTTCTTCTCTTCCCTGTGCAATGCCAAACAAGCTAGAACTTGCTGTCTGCTTTCATGAAGCAGGCTCCAGGTTCTGCTGATCCCTGGCAGTCATGAGCTGGGCTTCTTAATCTCTGACTTCCCTGTGGAAGAGCAGAGCTGCAAGGCTCAGAGGTCTGTCCTGTGCCTCTCATGCTTTGACACCTCACCTAGAAATAAATCCCTCACCAGGTAGGTATTGCAATTAACCTCCTCCTCAGGTTCCTCCTGCCTTGTGATGGGGGTGGGAAACTGCGATTTTCATCTCCAAGTGGCCATCTGACTTTTGTTTTCTGCTGTCAGCTCTCATCTTTTTCCAGCCATTTTATTAATCCCATTTTTATTGCATATCCCCATGTTCTGTGCTGGTGCAGTATTTCCCCAGCTTTCTCCCACTTGCTGCGTCACAAAGGGAAAAGTTAAGTATGAAGGAGTCTCCCTTGCTTTCAGTAGTGACCCCTGCCAAACTCAGACTGACCCCTTTCACTTGACTGTCTGTGTGATCCTTCTAGGTCTGTACCCTATATATTACAAATTCTCACCTTTTGTTTGTAACCTTCTGATTTCACTGACCTGTGTAGCAAGTGGCTTCAAATGTGTTATAAGCTGAACTTTACCTCTGTCTTGTGTGCCAAGTATAATGGATAGTTTTCCCAGAGTAGCTGAGCAGAAAATTTTTCTTACTAAAGCAAAATAAGTTGCATTTTGTCCTTCTTTCCCCCCAACATACTTCCATTGCATCAACTTTTAGGTGGGTTTTTTTCCTGCAGCGATTATTCTGTTGAAGAGGGATGTTTAATCCCACCACTGTACTGTGACCAGCCGCGAGTAGAAGATGGGTGTAACTCAGCAGTGGGTAGCCACACAATGCTGTAGATTGGGCAGTGAACAATATTCATAGAGCTGAAACAGCTGAAGGAGCTTCAGACAAAATCAGTGCTCATATCTGTGCTCGGGTTTAACTCCCAGTTGAATATCCTTGCTCTTAATATTTACAATAAGGTCTATCAATAATGATTCAGAGAAAATACCACTGAATCAGCAAAGTCAGGTCATAGGGTCACACAGTGGCACTGGACAAATCCAACTCTGCTCACTCCGAAATGCTGCAGTCAGTAGGTGGAGATAAACGCTTCACAAGGAATTATCCCTGCCCCATTCATTAACATGGTGCATGGCTTTTTATATGACTAGGTGAAAAATAGCTAAATATTTTGCAGAAGCTAGACACAGCCCTGCAGCGTGATACCCCTCGTGTTCAGGGCACGACTACCTGCTTCTGACCTAATATATTATAATCCCTTTGGCATTATCCACCAAGCTCAAGTTTATTCCAGTGTTTCTCAGCATTGCCTGTGCAGCAGTTTTGTCACACAGTGCTCATGAGCTTGGTGTTGCAGAGGCTGCCTTCATCTCCCAATGGCCAGAAAAAGCACTGAGAGCACCACGTGCTGCAACAGAGCAGGAAAACGATCTGTATTTTAATTATGCAGAGATTTCTTGTGTCCTGTGCTGTCAACCGAAATGCTGAGAACGAATTGGAGGAAGGAAAAAAGTCACATCAAATTCTGAGCCTTGACTTTCTCCTTCTAACCAAGGGCAGCATCGTGCTCATTGGTCTGGTGTGGAGTTGTCACGCCATTCCAGTTGTTCCAGTTCTGCAGGCATGCTTTAAGAACTGGAGTGAAGTACAAAATGAGAATGCTTTAAAAAAGGGTTCTCTACATTTGGGTGGCTTCTCAGTGCCTCTCAGGTTCCTTGTCAAGGGCAAGTATTGCCTGCCTCGTTTTTCCTAGGGAAAAAATAACTAGTGAGCAACAGCCAAGCCTTATGATTGCTACCAGATCATGTCAGTGGTAGATGACCTGATTTTATGAAAATGAATGTGGAAGCAAATAGGGGTGTGGGGTTCATGCATGAGCCCCTGAGTCATAGCCTGGCATCTACAGGAGTGCCCGAAGTTAAAAGTAACCGGCTGTGTGATGTGGCAGATGAACATTTGTTGCTACTTTGTCAGCCAGCCTTTCACATCTGCAGAAAGCGTCAGGAGAGCAGTGTGGTGGTTTTTCTGTTTGAGGTAATGAACACATATTGTTCACGGATTCAGCTGTTTCTATTAGTTTGATACCTGAGCTGACATTTCAAAGTGCTGGGAATGCTGAAGCCACAGATCAATGAGAATCTTAAGCAAGCAATGGTGTTTGCAGAAAGCTCTGTAGCATTTGATGGTGTATTTCAAGGTCTCTGAAAAACTGACTGAGCTGTTTAAGTACACCAGTCAAAGCCAGAATGGAGGACTGTGAGTCAGTGAATGAAGTTTTCATCCCAGCATTGGGGTCACTCATCTGATTCTAAAATGTTTAACTACCCTAAAAGAAAGAGCTCACTTCAGAAGGGACATTGCTCTAGCACTATGTCCAGTAAAATGAGTACAGGCAAATGAAGAGCTGCCAAATGCTGTAGTTGGTAAGGCATGATGTTGAACTTGGCATGGTTTTAGTAATTATCACCAGGTGGTGCTACTTGGCTCTGACTTCCCATTTGTTATTCTTACCACAAGCACTGTTCGGCTGAGGTGTAAGCAGTATTAATTTTGTGGAATGTTTGAGGTCTGAGGAGGGATTTGCTCTTTGCACTTGCTGCTCCATTAGAGTCTGTTGTTCAGGTGTCCTCAGTCACTGCTTGGGGCTGAGAGGACTTTCCCAAAAGGGGCACAAGGGAAATTTCAGGTGATGGTTTGCATTACTGCTCACAGAGTACCCACGGGCTCAGTGGCACTGATTTCAGCCCAAATCCAACTTGTAAAGCCTTCTGTTGCCTCTGCTGCTCCCAAGCTGATGGATAATGGCAACACAGGACATCACTAGTGGCAGCTGGCCACCTTGGGACCACATGGGTCTCCACTTCTCCAGATGGAAGAGCTGAGTCACATTTTAACAAGCGAGGACATCAGAGGAATTTGGAGACCACTCCAGGAAAGTGTGGGAAAGGAGGCACCCTGCAACCATAAAACCTCTATATTTAGTTGTACTTTAAAATGGAAAATGTTGGTGATTTTGCCATTGCAGAGGTCAAATGAGCTCTGCATCTCTCTGCTCTGCACAGGGATTCCCTGCGTTCCCCAGAGGGAGGGATGTGCCAGCCCCACTCCTGTCCCAGGGACTGCAAGGCGAGCTTGTCACTTGCTGGAGGCACAGCCTCTCCCCAGCACACCCTGGCAGGCAGAGGGGATGAAGAGAGGGAAGCGGCAGTAGCCCCCAGGGCAGAAGCAGAGCCCCTTTCTTCTCTCCAAATCAATGAATGAGGTTGGCATCATCTTTATTTATTTATTTATTTATTTATTACTTAAGTGAGCAGCTCTGCTTGTGTCAGTGTAGCTAAGGAATAACTGTGTTACCATCCACTCTGATGGTTAAATTGCATTATTTTTAATGAGGCAGCCCTCTCCATGCTGCCTCTGTTCTGCTGCTTTCCCCTATCTGGGAACTGTCTGCTCCTCGCCCGTCCTACTTTTCTGTTAAGTCATTGCCGAGGATTCACTGGAAGCAGTGAGCTAAGCATTAGCTTTATTTTCTGACAGAGGCCCCGGTTGGAAACAGAAGTCCCCATAGTACAAGGCAGCAGCTTTTTGTGAGCAATGGTTTTCTTCCCACAGCCTGCTGAGAAGTCAAACTGTGGCAAATCAACTCATTCCACTGTCTGGCCCAGATCAAGGTACTTCACCTAAATAAAAGGATGGCCCCTGCTGCCAAAGGATTTATTCCCAGGAGTGGGTGCAGCCCCTCATGGGCTGGATGTACCACCCAGGGGGCTGCAGGAAGAGAGGCGAAGCCACACAGCCCTGGACTATTCCTTGTGCACTGGCCTGCCTCTTCCATCAGCACTGCAGTGCCAAACCCGTTCCCTTTGTCCCAGCAGGTTCTTTGGAGGCACAGGGTGGCACCGGGGGGTTCTGGGGTCTGGCTTTGGGGTTTTTCCCCCTCACAGCCCACAGCTGTGGACCCTGGGCAGCTGCCTTCGCTGCATTGGCTGTGTGAGTAAGCCTCCCTCCTGCCCCAGAAACAGCCACAATCTCCTCTGTGTGTTTCTAGCTCAGAAAAGGCTGATTCATTCTCTGAGGCAGATTAATTACTTCTGCTATTTAGAAAAGAAAAAAAAAAAAAAAAAAGAAAAGAGAAATCCGTTAGAATTGATTGGCTTAACTTTCAACCGTGCAGTAAAGCAAATCTGCTCTGAGGCAGAGCAAAAAAGTTCACACTGAGTAAGAAACTGGGGGCTACAATATTTACCTGGCATATCAGCAATGAGCTCTGCAATTTAGGAAGTATTTGTGAATGTGCCGTCTTCTTGACTTATATCACAAATAGTGCAAATTTGAGCCCTCCATGAAGGTGAACTGGGGAACAAATATTTTTATTCCCTGGTACATTTGATAACTTGTATCCCTTCTGTTTTATGTCATGCTGATGTGGCAGCGGGCTCCCTGAGTAGCTCTCATCTGAAACCTGGCTGAGCTGCTGCATTTCTCCCTCAGAAAGCTGCTTCCAGCCTGCCTGGCTCTGCTCACTTGTTTATGCACTGATGGGCTGTAGTTCCCCATTTCAGAACAAGCTGTCCAATATTCATGAGTTATTTTATATTTACCCAGTCCTGAGGCTTCTTTTATAAGCCTGGGGATAAATTCTGGGTTTTGTTGTTTCCATTACTGGAAATGGACTGAACAACCACAAACATTACCAAGCCTTAAATAAGGCCTCTATTTATCTAGAAGGGAAGGGAAAGGACTAACACAAAGCTAAATTGATTTACAAGCCTGTAATTCCCAAACCCCTGTTCTGATAACACTCGTAAGCAAGTGTTGGAGCAAGCCATATGTGTGGAGATGAATCACTTAGAAAATTATATCCTAATATTCGTTGTATATTAACTTATCAGACAAATATAGTGATTTTCCTCTTGAAGATTAATGGCAGCCACATGTTCAGCTGGCATAAAGCACTGCAACTCTTTGGACTATGCAAACCTGAGGATATGTTTGAACAACCAATTTCTATGTAAAGAACAAAACAGTATCACTTGTTTCTAAAGTGATAAGGAAAAACTGAAGGAGTTCAAAATGATAATCATGAGATATCCTGCGTGGATAGTAAGGTCATCTGGCCCCAGCATGAGATTTTCCCATGATCAGCACCCACCTGGTTGGGCCATACTAAAATCTCTTCACATTAATTCCAAGACTGAGTTAGAACTGGAAAGATAATATCTAGGACAACTTTAGGTCCTCTTGAAAGAGCTGGACCAAGTACTGTAGCAAAATGAAGGGTTAAGCCAGTCAATATTTTAGGATTACTGTGTTATAAAATAGGCACTTCAAACTTTTTTACCCAGCAGTAGAGAAAATACTCTGAAGGCATCTTTGGAGTGGATTAATGTTGAAATCATGCTAAGCCACCCTTCTTCAAGCATTTATTTTAAACGGCTCAAATGCTTAACTTCTTGAATTAGCAGCTGAGCAGGTTTTCTGGTTACTCTTAGTAACGTTCATATTCACACAAGCTCGCAGGAAAGTACCTGGCAGTATCTGGGGCTGTTCTCCTTAATGTGTGCAATATGTTCTTTGCCCATGCCATTAGGAATGCTGGCTCTGGTCAGCCTTATCTGAATAAAAACACTCAGGATGTTTGCATTTGGGCTGTTCACCAGATGAGATACCAACCACCATGATTCATCAGGAGTTGAATGGAAAAGCTGATCTCGATAGAAGGGAATTGCATTTGCAGCCTGTTTGGAGAACAGCTGGAAAAATGCTTCTCCCTTCTGTACCATTCTGGTGTCTTGGTAGCTTTTTTCAGGAGGAATGTCCATAAATATGGACATATGGATCTGGGTAGCTCTTGGGCTTAGTGGTGCCCTCAGCCCTTTTCCCTGTGGACCTCCGACATCAAACTGGTTTCTAGGGAAGAGCTGTTGCCTGCCTGAATGTCTTCATCCTTGAACAAGTGAGGAGGGTTTGTGCTTGTGCTGGAGGAATACAGCTAAACCCTGGACAGGACCTCTCTCCCTCTGGGGCAGGGCTCAGGTCTATTTTCTGTAATTACATCTCGCTGCTGCAGCACCAGGGTGTGTAACAGGGACCAGAGTTCAGCCGCCCCGGCAGCTTCATCCTGGCAATGCCTAAGCAGTTCCCCTGCAGCCTTAGCACAGGTGCAATATGTGTATGCAGGATAAATACACCATAAATACCGGGCTTTTTACCCAGCCTGTGCTTAGGAGCACATACACCCTTTAGAAACCTGTACATGGGTCTGTGCCCTTTGCTCTGGGAAGAACTGCTGGTGCAGTTTGGGGGTTTGGCAGAGATTTTTGTCTGCACCTTTCCAAAGAAACCTCAAAGTTCCCCGCAGTTAATGGTTTAGTCTCCCCAGCTGAAAGCACCCTCCCCAAACAGGATGTTTCTTTGTTGCAGGAGCTTCCTACCAAAAGAACTGCAGAGCAAGTGTTACAGATGTTTTAAGCAGATCAACCCCATTATTTACAAAGTTTCCAGAAATATGCCTGTACTGGCAGTAGCAGAGTCCTTTATTTTTGTTGTCTGAAGTATCTATCAGATAAAGACTACTTCAGAAGGGGGGGGGGGCGGTTCTCCTTTTAGCATCCTCTGAAGTGAATGTATTCATCTGAAAAGCAATCGGAGAGCTGGTCTGTGACAAGAGAGCTGGAGGGATGTCAGTCTTCAAGGAGAGTAGAGAAATTCAGTAAGAGCCAGCAGCAGTCAGCTCTGCAGTTCCTGTCTTGCTCCTGTGATTTCCTGAGATATTTCAGCTCAGATTTCTCTGCTCCCCAAGGAGGGAGCAAACTGGCTGCTGTCACTGTGCATTCCCAATACCTGGGAAGGTCGTCGCTGGTTCACCCCATCTGCATCCCAGCAGCTCTTCTGTCATCTCCTGCTGTCCCCATGGCACAGGGTCATGTTGCAAAGGCCAGATGTGTTGCGGGCAAGGGGAGGATTTGGCTCTCCCCCTAAATTTGTTTTTGCTCTCCCCATAAATTTGTATGTCTTTGCCTGGCCTAATTCCCTTTCAGCGCCATTTGAGCACTTTGACACTGGTCCTTCAGGTTGCTTAACTCAGAGTTCAGTTCTCAGAAGAACAGAGAAGTTGAATTACCCAGATTTCTTGTCACAATTTTCCCCCTGAAACATGTGGTTGTCTTCACTGGCCCCATAGGTGCCAGAGTACCCAAAAACCTGTCACAGAGATGCAGAGGTGAATATTACACCTCTAATTCTTTATTACTGTCAGTGCTGGTGTTTAGTGATTTAGAAGTGAGTGATACTAGGCATTTTAGGCAGGATTACCTAAAAAGAGCCTTTGCAGCAGACCTCTGGCTGGCATCTCTCCCTGGCAGCCAGAAATGAGCTGGGTGTCTCCTTTCCAAAACCCTTGACATGACTTACTTGAAAAGCCACTGGCACAGGAATAGATTTGTCACAGAAATGTAGAGCAGCAAGAAGACACTGATTGCTGTAATTATGAATAATCTAATTCCTAAAGGCAAATGGGCTGTATTTGTGCCTGTTTAATTGGATTCCTGCATTTTGTGGACCTGCCGTGTGGGCAGTGAAGCCATTGCACTGTGATCCAGAGGCAGCAGAGTGATACTCAAGTGTAGAGGGTCTCAGCTCTACCTAACATGGGACTAAACTCTTAGTTCTTGATGCATTCTGTTTGATTTTGGTGTAGTTACTCTTCAGAGGACCACCAAATGATCTGCTAGAAAATTGGGGTTAAATTGGGTTGATTTTCTAGGGGAAAACCATTAGCCCTCTCTCAGAGCAACTTGAAAGTCCGTGTCCATGGGGCCCACAGAGGGACACTGCAGCTCGAGAGATGGGTTTTTCTGCTTTTCAGCCCAATTTCTGTGCTTCTACTGTTTTAGTTGTTTTTTTTTTTTTTTAACGTGGAAAATGAGGGAATCTTTCCAAGAAGATAAACATTTCTGGCATTTCTCAGATCCAGGCTTCAGATGATAACCTTTTACATTGCTTCCATGGTTTTCAAGGACAGGAATTTGCACCATCACAATCCTTTCTTTGCAGGATTTTTTTTTTCCCTCTTACATTTTGGGTTTTTTCCCTAAGACCTGTTGCAAGCCTGGTCCTGCTCCCAAGACCCAGATTAGTGGCTAATCTTTTGAGGATTTGGGGGATTGCACTTCAGGAGTGCATGCAATGTAAAGGGACATTCATTTGCTGTTGTAAAAACCATTGTGAATTAACATTAGGCTTGGATTGTACAGACACACCCCCAGAGTGTTTCCTATGGCAGGATGGGGAATTATGCAGAGTCATTTCCCTGGACATTACATTGTTATGGTGAAACTGTTTTAATTAGAAAGTGCATGGGCAAGTTGGTCTCCTAAAGGCCAGCTGAATTTGGATCGAAGGGCAGACAGATCAGAGTATTTCTAATACTGGTGGACTTGTGCTCATGTGCACAAGGGTTGACTTTCCCACCTAAGGCAGGAAGACTCTTGCTGTGGCTTCCAGCTTTTGATCTGGGAGGTTCAATTCAGGGTAGAACCTCACAGAGTAAGAAATAAACATTTGAAGCCTAACTGCTACTCTGAGCCAGGCAGGAGGCTGTACCAAAATGGGCCATGTTGAAATATTCACAATCTAATAATGACTGGGTTTCAGTTAACACCTCCCGAGAGGCTGAGTGGATGCATTTTGCAGATGTGGCTCACAAACTAGTTTTCACACGAAATGTCAACCAGAAAGGCACAGAGATGTTTTCTGTTAAAAAGAGCTTTTAATGTCTTCAGAGCCTGCTCAGCCCATAAAAGCTGGGCGGGACCAAAGCTCAGCAGGACCTTAGAGGTGCCCAGTGAGAATAGGACTGCTGTCATTGAGCCCCAGAGGACACTGCCTGAGCTCCCAGCCTTTGCTGTGTAGCTCCTCTCCCAGGTGGGCAGCCTTGGGTTAGACATCCTCAATATTTTAAGTTGTCCTGGCTCTTCCAGCATTGCAAAGACCCCTGAGATCTTTCACTGTTTAAAGGTCTGGTGGCACAAAGATGGAAAACCCAGCACAGCTTATGCAAGATGCCAGGGGCTGCCCCCACCCACACCTATGCTCTCCATCCCACCGCCCTGGCCATCCTGCATCCTCTTTTTGCCTTCTCTTTTTTTTTTTTTCTCCTTTCCTTTGCTTTGGTCATTTCCCTGCTTTGTGTCACCCCACGCCAGGACTGCTTTTTCATGCTGGCAGATGGACATGGAGTGGGTGCAGGGCTCCCACCTTCCCAGCCCATGGGCAAGTGGCACCCTCCCAGTGGCCAGCACAGGGTGAATGAGAGGGGTGACAAATGACATGCAAATGTCTTCCCTGGAGGCTACAGAAAAGTCACTTCCTTGCATCTTTCTGAAGTCTGGTATTTGCATACTATTAGACACTGACATCCTGTTGAACTTTCTGAGAGCAAGCGATTGTAGACACGCTGGTTTGGGGATTTACAGTGCGTTGACTGAAGGTTGCTTGGCAGAGGAGGAGAAAAGGAGCTGGTTGCGGAAGGGAAGGCTCACACAACTGGACCAGAAGGATCCTTCCGTGTGAGAGAGACAAGGGAATAATTTGGCTTCAGCTCTGAGGTAGGAATTCTTCCCTCTGACAGTTTTCTCTGTACTCTTGGCATCCTGTGAAGGTTTTTAAAAACATCAACAAAAAAAGAAAGGCAATAAAAGGGGTTTGGCTCTCATATCTGCTTGTGTGACAGCTTCACACATAGCACAAGCCAGGAGTCTTAGGAAGTTACAACTGCACTGTCCATGTTGCTGGGTAACAATTTCTGCTTCTCACATGACTTCCAAATAATAAATTGCATCCCAGAATTCTAAATGGTGCTGGAATTGCTGGCACGTGGAGGTGCTGCCTCTGCCTGAGTGTGTGGGCACTGGAGCAGGAGGGGTCTCCAGACGCACCTAACTCACTCCCCATCAGAGTTTTCAAGGGATCTGGACCCGAGTCCCATTCCATGCTGGCTGGAGTCAGGATGCCTCGCTGGCTGCTGGTGAGACCGGCCTGAAGCGTTGGTGGCCCCATTTGCTGCAGCACAGCTGGGGGCTGGCTCCCTCTGCATGGGGCCAGTGCTGGCCACCACCTCGCTTCCCTCCAGCACGGACTCTGCTGTGCCTGCCAAGGCCTGTGGTACCATGTGAGGGTGTCCAGGGCTCATACCCACCGTGGGAAGCTTGGTATTGGTTTGTCTGACTTGGCACTCACGTAGGGAAGGCTGGCACCTTGCTTCTGGCTGGGTCTCCCCCGTGACAGCGCCCATTACCTAAACAAAATCTGACAGCTGCACCAGTCTGGTTTAAACCTGGCTCACCACCTTAAGGGAAGGGATTTTTGAGTGTCTTCACATAGGGTTAGCATAGTAACAGAGTGGTTTCAAACGCATTGACAGCTAAGCTTGTGGAACCTTTCAGTATCAGTAAGGGTTTAGATGCCACCGAAGATCCTGACATAAACGTCCTTGAGCATCTCACTTGAGCCTGATTAGTTTGTGGTGCCTGTAGCAGCCTGATGAGGTATTTATTTGTTTATTTACTGTGAGGAAGAAGGCACCACTGATTTTTTTTTTTTTTTTTTGGTGACATGGTTAAACCTGGTGTAACCCCACCTCTACCAATACATATTGAATGGACACATTTACCCATTTTGTGAGACATCACACAATACTGTAGCGTGTACTTGCCCAGAAGAGAAAAGCTGTGCTGGCACACAGCATCCTGGCAGTCATGGATGGGACTGAATCAGGACAACACGTTTTTCCTTTATTTGTGAAAGAATAAGCTATACTGGCAGAATACATGCAAATTTATACCATTATGGCCACTTTTCGTCTATGCACTGAAGTCTTTCTCTAGGAATTTGCTGCCAGAAGAAGCCATTGCCAGCCACACGCCAGGCCCAGTCAGCGTGTGGATGGCACAGCTCCTGCCCACCAGCTGCAGCAGGGTGTGTGTCCACGCTCCCTCATTTCCTAAAGACAAAATACTCCCTGTAATGGTGCAGCATTGCTGAGGACACAGCCGACCTGGGCTGCGTTGTGAGACCTTCTGTGAGCTGTGCTAAAGCAAAGCATACTGTGCACAGAGGCCCCATGAACTTCTTCAGCATTGAAGAGCAAGACTGGACACTCATTCCAAAACCTTTTCATTCTTTGAGCATAAATCACACATTCAGTCCTCTGATACAGGTGATGATCAAGAATATGCAGATCTAAAGGCTACTGAGGCTACTGGCCATGGCAGCAGGAGGATGGAGCAGTGCTTGGTTTGCATGCTGAGGCAAGATCTGTTGGGCAAACCTTGCCTCTGGTTTGCTTGCCTGAATTTCTCTCCATGCCCTTACCCTCAGCTCCCCTGGGAGACTGAGGATGCTGCTGGTCCCTACTAATGGGCCCACACCAAGGGGTCAGGCTGGTTTCTAAAATAGAGATTTGTGGTTCCCCCCACTAGTGTCGGTGTGTGGGAGGGTGGTTTGTTAGCCTGTGTATGCGTGAGCCCTTCCGATGGGAAAACAGCCCAAATGAAAGCAAAAGGAGAGGTGAAGGAAACCCATCACACTTCCAGAAGTGATTTTGGAAAGCACAAAGCCAGGATGTTGTTTCTTTTTAGTGACTGAGTAGTCTGACATGTTGCAAAATACAAAGGCTTGGCATGTTCCCAGCAGCAGAGTGAAAACTGGAACTACCCAGAAGCAAAACCTGTCATTAGCAGTCAGCCAGGCAGAACGGGCTCCTGAGTGCCAGGAACAGGCATGGAAGCAAGAGGGGGCTGAGCAGCATAAAGGAGCTTTTCTCACCCTGGTAGCCTTGTGGAGGGAAGAAGAGGGCTGCGAGGGCAGCGTGTGGCCTTGGGATGTTCCCAGAATTCTTCAAAGGCAGCAAGGAGCTGCTGCTCCCCCTCACACTCCCCACCCTCCACCCCTGTTCCTCTGCATAGGCAGCGGGTCTGCTCCCAAAAAATCAGAATAGTTTGGACCTGCAATTTTTCTCCCTGTTGTTTTCACTCAATTATACTTAGCTGCCCTGAGAAATCTCTTTTTACATGTCCTCCCCAGTCCTTGCTGTGATCCATGTCATCCTGGAGGCATGTAATAATTTAGACTGAACGCTGTGCTGTTCGGCTCTGTTCTCCACAGCTTCACAGGATGGCGAAAGTATTGATGTGCCCTGATTTATCTCCCACAGATGTCATCTCCCTAGGAGCGGACTTGAAGGACAGAGAGGCACAGAAAACTGAATCTGGGAAGCACCTGATTCACAAAGAAAGGGGAAGGAAATTTTACAAACCAGCCTGGGTGGATGCAGGGAACATTATAGCTTTGCAAACCCCATGATCCAAGACGTTAGCACCATGAATCATGGTGTTGCTGTGGCCGGGTGCAAGAGGAAAACCCCTTAGGATGCCTTTATATTTCCCAAAAGGAATCTCCTAAAATTAAGAGTATTTCTGCATTGATGCTTCTTAAGACCTGATAGCAACCCTCCAGTATCTGAAGGGGGGCTGCAGGGAAGCCAGAGAGGGACTCTGCATCGGAACTGTAGAGATAGGAAAAGGAGTAATGGGTAGAAATTGAAAGAGGGGAAATTTAAGTTAGATATTAGGAAGAAATTATTTACTGTGAGGGTAGTTAGACACTGGAATACGTTGCCTAGGGAGGTTGTGGATGCCCCATGCCTGGCACTGTTCAAGGCCAGGTTGGATGGGGCTTTGAGCAACCTGGTCTGGTGGGAGGTGTCCCTGCCCATGGCAGGGGGGTTAGGACTGGCTGGTCTTTAAGGTCCATTCCAACCCTTTAACATTCTGTGATTCACCATCAGGGCTAACCAGCCTCTGAGGGTGAGAAGATGAGGAGAGGATTGTATTTAAGACATGTAGGTGTGACACTTGGGGACATGGTTTAGTGGTGGGCTTGGCAGTGCTGGGTTAATGGTTGGACTGGATGATCTTAAAGGTCTTTTCCACCCTAAACTATTCTGTGATTGTTTGTTGTGGCTGTGGGTGTCCCCACAGCTCAAGCACAGACACAGCATCAGGATGTGCCCAAGGGAGCAGCCCCAGTGCCGAGCACACAGCTGGGGAGGGCAGAGCGTGGGTGCTGCAGGCATGGTCAGACACAGGGGCTGGGGACATGGCTTCCACCATCACAGCCTCCTCTGTGGCCTGGGAAACAAAAAGCGGAGTTCCCCATTCCCTTTTACTGGCAAGGGGTGAGGTGAATTCAGCTGTCCTGTCTGGTTGTGTCAGGGGACTTTCCTTCCCTCAGCCAACATAATCTAAAGAGCCTCTGTGAGCCAGCCAGATAGATGTGTTCCATTTTGTTCCTTATCTGTCTCACTCTGCTGAGATCGTTTACCTGCTAACAAGCTCCCGTGGTCAGAGATAAAAGGCAAAACTAGCAGCCCTTTAAGGATGTATCCAAACATCTTTGCAGCGCTTTGTTTCGTGGAAAATGTGGAATGATGTTGCATTCATAATGTATCACTCATATCTGTGTTTGTAAACAGATTTATCACACCATCTGCAGAATTGTATTGCCATCTCCTCCATATTCATTTCCTTTCCATTTATATAGTACAGCTCCTATTTATTTTGTTCCCTTTTTACAATTAGATACATTAGCTACCTTTTTCCTTCCCTGCCAAAAGAGTGCACTCTCTGTGGGGAAGTAGATTTGATCAATCCAGTTTGTTCAGTTTAAAAACACAAGCCAGGGCTGTTTGGAGAGGTACCTGCCTGGTTCTGTTTCTCATCTCTTCACATCTGTGTGGAGCAGGTGGGAGGGAAGGATAATTCAGAACAAATCTGCTGGTAAACAGGATGCTCTGTCAGTATTTCCTGTCTCCTGTTGCACTGGTGGAGCTTAATTTTCAGGAATCAGCTAAGCCTGAGGTCAATAATGTTGTTGTAATTTCTCTGACTTGCTGTAGCTGTTACAGTATAATACAAATACAGTGTAATAGAAATACAATATAATGAGGCATTTATACATCTGAGAGCAAAAAGCCAGCCTGCTTTGTTATCTGGCTGGATAAGAAACGTTTAGTCATGTTCAAATTTAAAAAGGGATTTGCTGAGTATGAAAAGAAGTCACCCAAGAGAAAGGGAGCTTGCAGTTGGCAGCCACTTCTGCAGCCCCTCGGGCTGAGAAACACCCAGGTCGGATGGTCCTCAGCACTGCCCCACACCAAAGGTCCAGGCTTGACCCCAGCACTGGAAAGGGATGGCTGGGCTCCATACACAGTGTGGATTAGGATTTGGCTGCAGGTGCACCTCTCCAGCCCCACGACTGTAGATTTGCTGTGGTGAGAGCTGTAGGACGCTGCCCCAACACCAGAGTTGTGACCCTGGGGCAGGACACTTTTGCTTCTCTCCCTGCAGTGAGGGAGGATTTCTCTTCTCCTTTGCATTGAGCCTAGCCCAAATTCCTGGGCTTGGATACAGAGGAGGGACTGGGGTTGACTAATGCCAACAAGAATTTTACCAAGAATGAGTAAGGGCTCTGGGCTGCAGAGAGTGATGACAAATCTTAGAAACTCAAGACTGTGCTTTGGCAGGGAAGTTTGCTTGGGGATTTGGTGCTTTGGGGGGTTTTTATGGTCTTTTTTATCACTTTTCAGCTGTACAGTGTGTTCTCAGAGGGTATATTCACAAGTTCATGAGTTTGGATCATGACCATCATTTTTTCAGCTAACAGAACAGGGAGCAACTGGGTGCTTGGCCAGCTCCTTTCCCACTGAAGCAAAGGAAAACTCTGCACGAGGGTTTCTGCAGAGCTCTCTAAATGGATTTTCTGTCACAATATCCTTTTAACTCCTCCACCCCTCTGACCTCTCGATGCAGACTTTGATGCTGTGAGCTGAGTGCCCCTGCCAGAGAGTGCCACCATCACCTTTTCTCAGGCAAATTGTTCCAGTATCCTATCCCATCACACTTTGCATCTTTCCAAGAGGCATGCTTAGGCCTGTAATATCATGCCTATCACAAATCAGCGAGCAAATCTTTTGGCTGTATATTTGCCAAGGGTGACTGCCAAAATGAGTCTTTGGGTAAAACAGAAGCTGTGCTGCTCTGCTGCAGGGAAGCAGCCAGGAACTTTCTCAACAGTGCAGCCCACAGGAAAAGTCTCAAGGCAGGCTTTAAAATGAAATTTTTTCCAGCCAGTGCAAATGGTCCATCCTTTATCTTGGCTTTCTGGCACAAAAAAACCTTCCAGAGATTACTCAGTTTAGATTTTTCAAGCCTTTTCTCTAGTCACTGCTGGGCTAGAAAGCCTTGTGCTCTAACTGGGAAGGGAAAATGAGACTCTCCTATAATCCCTTCAGTCCCCTAAGTGCTGAGTTTTGGGGGCCAACTGGCCCCCAGGTTATTTAGAGCCCTGTGCAGGCTCAGCAGCCCAGGGGAACAGAGGTCCCTGTGGCGTGGGAGGGAGGGGAGGTAGCATCAGTGGCTGGCTTTGGGTCCAGCAGGTTTATCCCCTTTTGGTGGGGCAAACTGTCATGTCTGCCAGCACTTCAGCTTTAAAACAGACTCACAGATTCACAGAATATTCTGAGTTGGAAGGGGACTCACAGGAATCATCAAGTCCAACTCTGAAGTGAATGGCTCACACAGGGATCAAATCCAGAACCTTGGCTTTATTAGCACCATGCTCTGACCAGCTGAGCCAATCTCCGTGGCCAAAACAGTTGCATGCGCTTTGAAAAGGACTTGCACTGCATAACTTGATTGCTGTGGGTCTGGAAAATAATAATCCTGCCTAAAACCATAAAATCTAGTACCAGGAGTTATACTTGGCTTTGCAGTTTCTCTGTGCTGAATCAGTTCCTGACTCCTTGCTGCTTGACAACCTGGCTGGACAGGCCATGTCGTCCAGGGAGATGGGCCATTGCTCCCCATCTCCAAAAAAGTGCTCTGCTGTTTTCATAGCCTCCCACTTCTGTCCCTGCACTCACAGCCTGTCGGGCTCTCACGTTATCAGGCACAAACACCACGTGTGCAAACATTTGCTACTGCAGCAGACAGGAAGGGATTAAGTGAGTGCTATAAAATTAACCTCAACATCAGTCAGAAGAAACAAAAGCAAAAAGGAACAGGGTAATCAGATGCTCTTATGAGCAGGATATGCTCAAAATGATTTCTCCATCCCATTACGAGTGCTTAGAAACTGCACAGCCTCTTCAGCACAGTGAGATTTTAAAGTGGTTTAATGGGCATTAGGAGTTCAGAGCTGATAATGCCGCTTCCAACCTTACCCTTTCACTGCATGAAAATAGGTAGTGGCAATTGACTGGTGTAAATTGGCTGCTTTTGAAGCTGTATGTAATGGCTTGGATGTGCTAAAAGTCTCTCTGCAGAGTTTTCAGAGCCTCAATGTAATGTATGTGTCTAAGATGGGGATATATTGAGTTTCTTCAGCAGAAGGCTGGTTCCAGTGTTCCAGTCCAGGAACAGCTCTCTTCAGCAGAGGGCTGGTTCCAGTCCAGTCTCCATGCTGGAGAGCTGGGACCTGCTGTAGTTGGGTTTTACATCCCGATTACTGGAGAAAAAACAGGGCTGCCGGATAGTTCGTGGTCAGTCCAGACAAACTTCTCACTTCGTCTTTTCTTTTTCTTTCAGAACAAACTGATCACGATGTCAATCAAAAAGGAAGGTGCCCACAAGAAGTGGGCTGCCCTGAAGGAAAAACTAGGACCTCAGGAGACTGACCAGTCAGAGGCCAACCTGGAAAATGCAGAGCCAGAGCTGTGCATCCGTCTCCTGCAAATGCCATCAGTGGTGAACTACTCCGGGCTGAAGAAGAGGCTGGAGAACAGCGACAATGCCTGGATGGTCCAGTTCCTGGAGCTGTCCGGGCTGGACCTCCTTCTGGAGGCCCTGGACAGGCTGTCGGGGCGAGGAGTGGCCAGGATATCCGATGCTTTGCTTCAGCTCACCTGCATTAGCTGTGTGCGGGCGATCATGAACTCCCACAAAGGCATCGAGTACATTGTGAGCAACGAGGGCTACGTCAGAAAACTCTTCCAAGGTGAGAAGACGTCTTCCTGCTTCATCCATCACATGCAGCGTCAGGGGGGACTTCCCTGTTGCTTATCCTCCTGCCCTGCATCAGGCTTGTTGGAATAGGTGGTGGCAACTGGTTAATGAGATTGTTTCCTTCTTTAAAATGATACTGCTATGAAATCACATTGCCTTTGCCATCCAGTGCTGTTTACACGCAGGTATTGACTCAGTTTACTGAGAAGCTGGGGATAAACCCAGCCTTAGCTGTACTCAGGCATGAGAAATCTTCAACCCTTTGGTTGTCAGCGGACATTTGCTATTCAGTCTTTGTGAGCCCCAAGGGCAGAGGCACAGAAATTGAAAGGGCTTGGAGTTTTGTAGCCTCTAAAGAGGAGGGAAGGTGGCATGATTTAGACCCAGGAGAGCCTGTTCTCTGTGCTGCTCACTATTTCTTCTAGAAGATGGTAGGTAACACCACGTGCATTCTCCTGCCATTCACTTGGCTCGTTGTTAGCTTTGAAATTCGTCAGGTCATCTCCTAGAACTTACTGTACTGCACTTAATGATGCTGGTGCTGGAAGGATAACTTCTGTGCTGCTTCACAGAGATTGCAGCTGTGCCCAGAAACCCTTATTAATAGCTTTTTAAATGCATTTACTCTGAAAGCTGGCTTGCTCCCCTCTTCAGTTTTGAAGTCCCCTTCCTTCCTCTTCACGCTGCACTTTCTTAGCCTGTGTGAAATATGGAGCTGGCATTTTTGTGCTGTGAAAACAGGGGGGTATCCTGGACTCTTCAGTGCTGGAGCTTCTTTGTGCACTAATAAAGGGAAAAGAAGACATTCTAATGCACTTCCTCTCAGCTCCCAGGGCTCACAGAGAAAGAGTAGTCGAGAAAGGGAATACATGGGGACCAGTTAGAACAATTTCTCTAATTGATATGCATATTGAGCTTTTCTGCACTAAAAATAAGAGTCATTAATCAAGGAAAATGGTTCATCTGCTGTTCTAGAAAATACCCATTTGTGAAAATGGGAAATAAATTTAGTGAGTGCTGAAATCTTGGCTGCTGTTGCAGCGTGCCAATGGGACACGGAAAAGATAAATAACTACAAGCTGCACCAAAATGCCAACAGGGTACCTGTAGCATTTACTGTTCCCATTAGAAGTTACCATCACATAATGCTATAGGATGGGATACCTATACACTGAGATATTTCTCTTCCCATCTTCCATGTAGTGGGTCCCCTCCTTCAGTCTTTTTTTTGCTGCTGATCGTAACCCATGTAACAGAAGGTGAGAGTTCTGAGATTCAGAACATTATGACATTATAAATGCTGTTTTGTTTTGTTCTGTTTTTCCTCCAGCACTTGACACAACTAATGTCATGGTCAAAAAGCAAATATTTGAGCTCCTGGCTGCACTGTGCATTTACTCATCAGATGGCCACGCTTTGGCTCTGGATGCCTTGGACCATTACAAGGCAAGTGTTGGGTTGGAGCAGGAGGAATGGCTCAGCTCTGATCCATGCAAGTAGATCAATGTACCACAGAAAAGTGTCAGAATAAAGTTTTTTTGGTATCATTTTGGTAAGAGAAGCAGTAGTTTATAAGGTGAAAAGTGTAGCAAATTTGTGGTGGTCAGCATAAGCCTGTGGTGGTGTTCTGTGACCTGTGTGGACAGATGACTGCCAGCTACAAATTGCTTTCTGGCAGCAAAAGCACCACCAGATCAGCAAAATAATTGGTGCCACATCCACAGGTTTCACTGCCCATGAGCTCAGGTACAAGCATCAGTTATTACAAAGCATTAAGGGATCCAAGAAGCATTTCCACTGCCTTTCTCTGCCAACCAGACCCTGCTCCATGATGGAAGAGTACTGCTTTTACCTGTACCTTCCTGTCCTGTGCACAGTGGGATAAATTGAGGGTTTAAGATTCTAATTCCCTCCAAGAGCCTGCACCACAGTCGTAGACATTCCTGTCAGTACAGGCTATTCCTGTCACAGTATCACTTGTGTTATCAACAGAGTGTGAAGAACCAGCAGTATCGATTCAGCATCATCATGAACGAGCTCTCCAACACAGACAACGTGCCATACATGGTGACACTGCTGAGTGCTATCAACGCCATCATACTGGGGAAAGAAGAGCTAAGAACAAGGACACAAATCAGAAATGAATTCATAGGTAAGGATGTTGCACCCTTCCCTGGAGAAAGTCAATTACTAAACAGCTTTTTGTCAGATGCATGTGTATGGTGCCTGAAGAGGCTGGGGAACAAAACTGCAAATATTAATTTTCTTCTTTCTTTTGATCTCTGTTCCCAACAACCTTTCTGTCACCATATTTTTTTAACTTTGTTGCTTTCCTATAGCTTTGGTCTTTTCTGGAATCCCAGCAGCACTGTATTACTTGAGCTTCTTCGGAACATTTCTATAACCATCTTATGTGGCCACTTTTACATATATTGCAACTATTTGTAAGAGTTGATAAAGTTTCTTCACTCTGTGTCTACTCAGCTGAGCTACATAAGCTGTCCCATGATTCAGAAGTTCTTTCCAACTGCTTGAATCCCAGGATCCTAGGTACCATTTTTGGGATTCACCTCACATAATAGGTGCATCTGCGTTGGTGAGCCTGGGCTCCATTTCTCTCTGTGGAGATCAGGGGACATTTGACCGTATCTGATTTTAGATATCCAATTTGGACTGAAAGTCACTCATGCCCCAGGAGTGCCTGTGTCTGTCAGTAACTCCAGGGGGATTGTGCAGTGTTCACACAGGTGCTGCAGATGTGTCCTGTGGTGTCTCATCCTTTACCAGATGATCCTAGTCACGTTTATAGATCCATCCAAAGACAATTTCACTTTTTCTCTCTGCAAAAAATACTTATGCTCATAACATTATATAAAGATCATAATAAATCAGTACCAAGTAGGTCATAATGCAACTATATCTATTTTTTTTCTCCTCCCAGGGCTTCAGCTGTTGGATGTTTTAGACAAGCTAAGGTAAAGATCTCTACTTATATTTTTTTTTAAAATGAGATTCGTAGTGAAGTAGCTGTGGAAACTTAATACTTCTCTCCCTTGCACTGTGTGAAGCACAGTGTGCCTGGGTGGAGTGGACCACACTTGTGTGCACCCGTTCCACGGGAACTGTAGGCATTTGGCCAGTGTTAAGATGCTCTTGCCAACCCCAGTGTCACGGGGACAGCTGTTGGCACAGATGGCATGGACAGAGGCTCTGGGCACAGATGGGGTAGCAGTGTCCTCGCTGAGGCTGTGTTTCTGACTGAACCTGAAGCAATGCTGTGGGCTCACTGAGCAGCGCTCTGTGTTCAAAACCACTTCTCTGCTGCTGTTGGTCCCAGGAGCATCCAGCTAAAACAATTTACTAATGCATATCTGAACGTAAGTTTAAAATGATGTTTTATCAGAAACGTCCGTGATGAATTCTGGAATGCTGTTTGTGTGAGTTGCAGTTATCCATATAACTGGAATTGCTCCATCCAACACCTTAAAAATTAGGGAAGAGAAGATCTTTCAGAAATGCAGCAAGGGTAGAGTTCTTACACTGAGTGGTCTTGAGAGTGCTGAAAAAGTTGGCTTTAGAGTGTCTGGTTTTTTTAATCCAATTTTGAGAAGAACAGAGAAGAAACTTTTTCAAATAGAAATGTGACTGGAATATTTTCAATTTGTCTTGACTTCAAAAAAAGAGGGCAGGGGGGGAAAAAAAGGTGGGAATGCCCACTCTGTTGTTAAAGCTCCTAGGAAAATTCCATAGCAAGCGTATACAAGGCCAGGGTTATGCCATGACATGTCCCATTCATTTGTATATGTTGGCTATAGGAAGAGGTACATTCAGTTGAAGAAAGGATGCACTGATGGCATCTCATCCTTTATAAATAAGGCAGAGTTGGGCACTTTCAACGCTGAATCTGAGAGGCAAAGAGATAAAAGCCATTTAACAAAAACAATCATCTGAACATTAATGAAGGGCTCCCCAGTGAATACAAATACTGTAATATTGCAGAGACATCGAGGAGGAGGATCTTCTTATCCAGTGTGATACATTCGAGGAGTTCAAGATAGAAGATGATGAGGAATTACTAAAGATATGTGATGGGATAAACATGAATGATCATCATGAGGTCTTTTCGTCTCTCTTCAATAAAGTAAGTAGCCCCTCACATGGGGTGCAAAGTCACACAGTGGCAAAGTTAACCCGCTTTGCTTGGAACCATCCTTGCTGTGACAGAAGGCTGCTCTGTGTTCCAGGTGAGCCGCTCTCCAGTCTCTATCCAGCTGCTGTCCATCCTTCAGAGCCTCCTGCACTTGGAACCGTCTCACCACTCCAGCCTCCTGCTCTGGGAGTCCTTGGATGCCGTAGTGAACAGAGCCCTTTTGCTCGCCAATGACAGTAAGAACGACATCTCCATCCAGCCTTGCACACTCCCCTTGTTTTCCCTTGTCCCACTCACAGCCCGTAAAAGTCTTTCCCAAATGGGCACGGAATAATCTGTGGCGCTTGGTAGGAGCTGAACAGACGCTGGGACAAAGATATACCTTCTGCATAAGGTCAAGCCTTGCTGTGAAGCTCCTTCCATGTGGATGGCCACCCTTAGCAGTGAGCTTGGGATTCATGGTTTTGCTGTGATGGTTAATCCCTGAGCTTTGTGTCGTGGGAGTCAGTGGGAATCTGTTCTCCTTGGCATCCCGCCACTGGTGCTGGCCTGTCCTGCTGGCAGGCATGCTCAAAACAGTGTTTGTGGGCTGGGCGCATGGGGAGGAAATTGCCTGGGAGCCAGAAGTGTGGTTGTGTAAAGTGACACCAGGGAACGGGCTCTGCATGGCTCCAGATCTGCTGTTTGGTGAGGGTTGAATAGCATGAACCAGCCTTTGGGCCCCTCCCCTGACCCTGACTCGTCTCTCTAGTCCAAGGGAACACAGTTGAAGAAGTCATTGAGAGGCTGCTATCGATCAAAAAGCACCCAAACAAGCAGAAGCGAGCTGAAAACCGGCTGTCTGGGAGTGCAGCTGGAGGCGTCCAGGGTGAACTGGAACCACGTGCAGCTCGGACTCCAGTGGGATCATCAAACCCCACCAAGACACCAGCAGCATCCTCAGGGCCACTTGCCACTGAAAAGATCTCATCCTGTCAGTTCACAGCCTGCTCTGCTTTGCCAGAGAAATGTAACCCTCCAGCCAACACTGCTCCCACCCCGGCACCTCCACCCCCACCACCTCCACCCCCACCCTCTGCCACAGCAGCCATGAACCCCACATCCCCCATGACGAATACACCTCCAGCCCCTCCACTCCCTGCCATCCCTCCACCCCCACCCCCACTGCCTGGCATGGGGGGTGTTCCCCCTCCTCCTCCTCCTCCGTTGCTTGGCATGGGTTGCATCACTCCCCCTCCACCCCCATTGCCTGGCATGGTGAGCATCCCTCCCCCTCCTCCTCCTCCATTGCCTGGCATGGTGAGCATCCCTCCTCCTCCTCCACCACTGCCTGGCACGGGTGGTATCCCACCTCCTCCACCACTGCCTGGCATGGGTGGTATCCCTCCCCCTCCACCCCCACTGCCTGGCATGGCAGGAGATCACATAGAAGCTGTGGNACCACTGCCTGGCATGGGTGGTATCCCTCCCCCTCCACCCCCACTGCCTGGCATGGCAGGAGATCACATAGAAGCTGTGGTGGCCTCGCAGTACAGCTGCCCCCTCGGGTCGGGCAGGCCTCCCCACAAGACAGTGAAGACACCGACAATGAGAATGAAGAAGCTGAATTGGCAGAAGCTGCCCTCCAATGTGGTGAGAGGTGGGTGCTTCTGGCATAAAGTCACTGCTGCTTTAGGGGTGGCCCAGGGGAAGAAACACTATTTTTGAGTTTGTCAAATGTGGTTGACTCCATTAAGATACAGAACTTCTCTGATTTCCTTTAGTTTTGACCTCAAGAGCTGAAATAAATAAAAGTAGCATGAAACTACTAATGTTATATAGTAAGTGTTCCAACTAAATCAGTACTCTGGAATAGCTTGTTTATAACTAAAATACTTTGAAATTAAAAGAAGAGAAAGGGATGGGAATATTTTCCTAATTCACCATGACATGCTTTAGATCAGGCTCTGATCTGAGTTCCTCAATCTTTCATTACCCAGCTCATATATACTTGTATCTGAGGATATTAAAGTAATGAGTAAGAGTGCATGTGAGGATCACATCACAAATCTCTTGATTTTTGGGTTACGTTTCCCTCTACTAGAGGATTCAAAGAGGAGCATGAAATGTGAGAAGAAGGCAGGACAAGCAGTATCAGCTTTGTCCTAGACAAACAAGGCATCCACTGCATGGAAGGAGGCAAAGGTGAAATCTAAATAAGGCATGTTTTCAATTACAAGAGCAGTAAAATGCTGGGATTATTTCAGTAGCAACTTGTACAGGCATGTCAGGGTGATGATTTTTTTAAAATAGATTTTTAAGAAAGTGCAGTAGAAATTAATTCCAGTAGTCCTATTGTCAGCATTATACAAGGAAACTTGAGTATATAATGAAAAATGGAGAAGGCCGTAGTTGGAAAATGTCTGGGTTGTGCCCAGTCCCTCCATTGGGATGCAAGGAAGCAAAAATATATCAGCCAGGGGACTAGAAATGAAATGTCTGAGGTCTTTCTCGTGCTGACCCAGTTTGCCCACCGTGGAGGAAAACACAGTTGTACAGGGAAGGATGGAGCTGTACAGCCTCTGTGTGCCCAGTGGTGCCTCCCCTCACCAGGTTTAATTGCCCTTCAGGCCCTGTGGGACTTGGTCCTCCTCAGTAATGACCATTTACGCAGGTCTAATACCCTTCTTCCTGAAAGGTGAAAGAAGATGAAAATTCATCTTCCGAGGCGTGTCCCTTCCAGCAACTCCCGTAGCCCCCGGAGCTCTCAGCCGTCCCTGCAGCCAGTGTGAACACTTTGTCTTTCTTTCAGAGAGCCACTCAATGTGGGCCTCCGTGAGCAGCAGCAGCGAGGAAACCATAGAGCCCAACTACAGCAGCATCGAGCAGCTGTTCTGCTTCCCACAGCCAACCCCCAAGGAGAAGACAGCCGCACCGGTGAAGGCAGAGCCGAAGGAGGTGAGGAGGCCCCTCTCGTTCTTTCGAGTAAACATCACTGCAGACAGCTCGTCTAATATGAGATATCTTCTTTTTCTTTAATGAAGATCACATTTTTGGACTCCAAGAAAAGTCTCAATTTGAACATATTTTTGAAGCAATTTAAATGGTAAGATATGGCCAGTTTTCGTGACAGTTGACAAAATTTCGAGCAGGTTTTGCGGTATCTGGAAGGTCCTCATGAAATCTGTTCTAGCCGATGTGCTTTGGTGGTCCATGTTTCTAAATCATCTGAACAACCCCATTTTGTCCTACCCTGTCTTTAAAACACTGAATTTAGGGGTTTAGTTATGTTTTTACATACAGCATCCCAATATGTTGGCAAAGGCATTACATCTGCAGTTACAGATAAAGTCGTGGCACAGACTCTTAGGGTGACTTAGGCTGTGAGACACATCTGGAGGTCAAATCCCTCCTCAAAATAGGCTCAGTGGACGAGTTAAGAGTTAAGTTTTCTTTTTAAGATAGGAACATTCTCAGAGACAAGAGCTCATTTGCAGGATTCATCTATGGCCTTGTGTCATTTGACCAGGGCCAGAAATGAGATTTGGGTCATAGCAGGGATCCAGGTCTGTCGCTGTTGAACCACTGGCAGAGCGAAAGAACCAGACGAGTTCGGGTGAGGCAGAAAATCTGAATTTATTATTTAATTCTAAAACTTATATAGGCTTTCCAAAGGTCGTCCGGATTGGGTCAATTCATAACCTCCCCCTAGGCCGATAGGCCAGGTAGAATGTCCATCTTTCCAGAGACAGTTTTCAATAACATCCAAGCTTTTATCTCTATTTACAAAACATAGAAGGAAGAAGAGAAAAGTTCCCGTGGGAAAGGTCTGTGTTACCACACAGGTCCTTATTCTAAGTTAGCTGTGGGGAGATATCTTTCCTTCTGGATTATTGTGACTAGGGAAAGCACAGAGTGCTTGCACAGGTAAATGTCTTGGTGGTGTGTGATAGTTGAAAAGTGGTCTTTGGGTGATGGCTGGCTCTGCTTCTCCTCCCTGCAGCTCCAACGAAGAGCTGACTGCCATGATCCAGAATGGGGACCGGACCAAGTTCGACGTTGAGGTTCTGAAGCAGTTGCTGAAGCTGCTGCCTGAAAAGCATGAGGTCAGGAGGAAAGCAATACCTTTGGTTCACAGAGCTGAACACAAGTGCAGCCCTGCAGTCTTGATTCTTTATTTCTCATTAGATAGAAAACCTGAAGGCCTTCAAGGAAGAGAAATCAAAGCTAGCAAATGCAGATCAATTTTATCTTCTTCTCCTTCAGATTCCCAGGTAAGGTTGTTGGTCATGAACTTCAGCCCAACTTTTTTTCTTGATTTACTTCTGGGAAGTTTAAGTTTCTTTATAGGAGCCTCATGGACCAACACTGATGGATATAACAGTGGATTCCCTAAGTGGAGTCCACCTTAGAGCCATCCCTTTCCCTGTTACCCTTACATGGAGGGCTCTTCCCTTTCCAGCACCTCCTCTTCCTCTGAAGTAGAAGAAGCTGGCCCAGACCCAGGGTCAGACCTGCCCAAAGAGGCTCCATAACTTACTGACAGGCAGTGCCAAATGCAATGCCGAGAAGGGAGAACTCTTCTCTTTGCTGTTCACGGTGTGTCAGCAGAATCTGCATCCTGCTGGTCCTCAGGGCAAGCAGCAGCCCCTCACCTCCCTCCACAAGCCACAGGCAGTGGTTTGATGTGGATGTGGTTGACAGCAAAGTTGTGGGGTGGCATGGACTTGTGGGAAGAGGGCTGCTGGGAAGATGCCAGTGTCTTTGTGCTCCACCCTCAGCTACCAGCTGCGCATTGAGTGTATGCTGATCTGTGAGGAGACCACCGTCGTGCTGGACATGATTCAGCCCAAAGCTGAAGCCATTCGGAGAGCCTGTGAAGGTATCAATGACCTGAGCTTATTTCTGGATCTGATTTATGACAGGAAACTTTAAACCCCCCACCAAAACTCCCCTATACCTCTACATCTGCAATGTTACCCCCAAAACTCACCTGTAGCTCTGCAAAATTACTACCCAACCTCAAAAGAACTCCCTCGTGGTCCATTCACTGGTTTCCTGCAGATGGGTTGCAGCTTTATGTATCTCCACTGATGGTCAAAGCTCTTAATAAGACCGAAGATCATTTTCCCTCCCCCTCATCCCTCTTTCCCTGCAGCAGATATATTGCTCTGAAACACTTTGAATTGTGAAGTGCTGGAAGCTCATCAGCCCTTTCAAAGGAGCTGAATTTAGACAGCAGAGCTGGCCCCGTTGCAGCTAATTCATCCATCCAGCATTATTTGTCATATTAAGAACTTCATACAGCAATTTTCTCTGCTGCCAGAAAAGCCCACCCCAAACTTCCAGAAAACAGTGGTGCTTTAGTATTTCCCTGCCTACAAATGGAACCAGGAGAAAAAGGTTGTTATTTTGGGTTATAAATTGCTGACGCTCCAATTTGGTGAATACACAGAAAGTTTATGCAATAGGTTTTGGCTTCCTGTGGCAGAAGCCTCTGGTCTCACTCCTCTGAGAGCAGTATGCTCTTGGCACTCTCAAGTGTCACCTTTCCTACAGAGCCAGTTCCCCCCACTCCTGCTGGGGGTTCCTACAGCTGGCATTACAGCTGCCTGCCAGGATAAATTGAAGCTTCCCTCAAAGTGTGTTCCCAGCAGCCCAGTTGCTCTTTTGGAGCTGTTCCTGCCTCAAAGCTGAGTGCTTCAGAAAGCACAGCACTGCAGCACCCTGTCGTAGGAGCAAGGACAGGGACTGTACTCTTCATGCCCGGACAATAACCACCTCTGCCATGCGAGACCCAGAGCAGGGTGAGTGTGTCTGGTTTCAGCAGCTGGCAGGTGATCATAGGGCAGCCAGAACTGGCTCCACTGCACAGCTACATGGAGTCGGCAGGATTAAATTTGCAGCCCAGTTACCCTCGCCCACACTGGGGCACTTCCAAGGAAGGCAGCACCTTGATTGCTCTTAGTGAGGAGGGTCCAACTCCAGGTTGTCATTAGGAATGAGAGACCAGATGTAAAGAAAGAAACTAAGTCAACAAAAAGTTTTATAACTCATGGAACTGTATCTATATAGAATCAGTTTCTCTGCAGGTTGGGCCATTGGGCTGCAAAGCCAAAATACCAAATTTGATTTAGTGGAATTCAGAATCCCAATTTCAATGCAGTTTAGGAAGTGCTCTGTTATAACAGGCTTTTGCTTAAAGTCCTTTATGTTTTTCAGATCTTCTGACCAGTCATCGCCTGCCGCTCTTTTGCCAGCTGATTCTCAAAGTTGGAAACTTCCTTAACTACGTAAGGACTTTTGTCTTGTCCTCCCCCCAATACAGTCTATGAATGATCCCTTTTAGGGTTGTAATTTGGATGGACACAGGAGTTACATCTTTCTTTCTCTCCTGCAGGGAAGTCACACAGGCGATGCCGATGGATTTAAAATCAGCACTTTACTCAAACTAACAGAAACCAAAGCAAACCAAACCCGCATTACACTGCTCCACCACATTCTAGAGGTACCACTGCCAAGTCCTGCACAGTAGGGAAGAGGGAGGGTTTGTTCAGGAAAGGTTTTTTCCTACTCTACCATCGGTTAACGCCACGTGTTCATACTCATATCCTCCCTGGCTAGCCCCAGAGCGTCACAAGTCAGGAGTGTTTGAATCACTTTGGTGACTCTGGTGGAGGCTGCTTGTGGGCACTACTCAGGAATCTCCTTATTTTAAGACTTGCTCTGCTTCCCTCCAGCATCTTTTCCCACAACGTCTGCAACTTCCTTTCATATTTGCGCAATCTGCGTGCCAGCAGCTGCAAACCACAGAGCACAAAGCTGTCCTGGCTAATCTGTACCCATTCAGCCTTTCTGCCCTTCCATGGATTCTCCCTTTTCCTCCAGACTATGCTCAGGCTTTTCATGTTTCTCTCCAAGCCCCCATGGCTTTCTAATTCCCTGCAATGCTGTTTTTATCTCTTTTCTCCATGCTGTGCTCTGCCACCTTCATTCATCAATGTCCCTCAGTTTCAGTTCCGCATGTTCAAGCCCTGCTTTAGCCGACAGTAGCTTCAGCAAGGACAGCTGTGAAAGTAAAGTATGCAAATAAGATTCAAGGCCCTTTAGTACCCTTCTGGGACCGTAGGAAGTGTCAGATTGCATCAAACCACAGTCCTGCCTCCCCCAGTGCTCAAGAGTAGGTGTCTCAGAAAAGGGCAAAAGAATAGCTCAGCTTTGCTTTGAATTATGAGTATTTCTCAGGGTTCAGCACTCTTGTGTGTTTTTATAGCCAGGAGAAATGCCTTTCGTCTCTGAATGTGCAAACCACAGACAGGAGGGCAGTAGCAGGACACAGCACAGTCATCCTTCCTGGACACTTCTGTCCATGTCTCTTCCCCCCAGCTTCCCCTCAGCTCCTGCCACACACCAAATAACAATTTTTTTCTCTCTTCCTCTTCAGGAAGTAGAAAGCAGCCACAAGGACCTACTGGAACTGCCAAAGGATCTTGAATATGTTTCAAAAGCAGCAGGGTAAAATTGTGTGTCACTTCCTTTGAATTAAAAACAAAAATAAATCCCATGCACATCAACAATGTCCCAGAAATTAGGACACACACAGCTGGTATAGCAGATTAACAAGATGGCATCTTACGTAGTTTTAACCAAAAGATTTGTTTGATGAATGTTGAAAGCCCTTTAATATATAATAATTCTACTACAGCTGGCAGCACTTAGGGCTGAAATTTGCAGAGCATTCAGTTAAAGCTGCCTCCCAGACCCTTCCGAAATGTGCTCTGCCTTTGTGGTGGCAGGAGCTTGTGAAGGCCAGCTACCCAGAGCATTTCTGAAGTACCTTCAGCCAGGGAAAGTGAGCTAATGCTGAGCACTGCGGGTGGAGAACAGCCTGTTGAACAGGTGGACATTTTTTGACATTCACCTACCCAATACATGAAGTTGGAGGTAGACCTGGCAGCCTTTCCATAAGTACTGTGAGGGAAAGCTGTTTTCCATGAGCTTGTACAATATAGAGAGTTTCATACCTCAGGTTTCAGTTCAGTGAAGTGGTGGGAAGCAGAGGGACATCCAAACCACCTGCTACAACTTGTCCACTCTTTGGTCAGCTCAAGATGCTGGAGTGTCAACTAATGTCAGGGTTCTGTGTGATTTCAGAATTAACCTTGATATTATACGCACGGAGTCCGGTACCAACTTAAAGAAGTTGCTGGAGCTTCAGCGGAAAGTCTTATCATCAAATGAGGACGTGAAACAGCAGTATGAGAAACCCATCCAGGTCAGTAAAGGAGCTCCCTGAGTTCTCCCTCATTACACACACAGACGTGGTGCGTGGTACATCTGCAGCTGAGGAGGCTCGTGAGAAGGGAGAAAATATTGCCACAAGACACGCTCTCGGATTTGGAAATAGGCTGCAATGCCACACAACCCAAATGTGCATTTGCCAGCTCCACCCCAAACCTTTGGTGAGGCCATTTCTTAGGGTGTGTGCCCCAACTGCTCTGTCCATGCTTTTGTGTGACTCCTCACTTTAAGTGAAGATGTTCACCCTCTGTGTGGATCCACAGTAAAGCCCTTTGCTTGGGATTTAGCTTTCCATGGAGCTTGCTGTGTCTTGCTCAAGCCACCCCTGAAAACTGGCACAGTTGCTAGGAGCAAAGATCATCTGCAAATCTTAATTTCTTCCCACCTGCTTCCCAAAAGCTCTGCTTCAGTTAAAAGCCAGGAGTCCTGCTCCAAGCTGTTACATCCTTTGTCTGTGAGTGCATTTCACTGGCTGTCCTCTGGATGGTGTTTTACTGTGTGTATTTAATGCATTTCAGGATAGCATCGATGCCTCCAGAAAGCTGGAAGAAGAATTTGAAACCATTGAAAAGAAGAGAGAAGAACTTGCAAATTACCTGTGTGAAGACCCAAGCAAGTTGTCCTTAGAGGACATATTTAGCGTCATGAAGACCTTCAGAGATCTGTTCATCCGAGCCCTGAAGGTTGGCAGCTGTACACACGATGCTGAGCACCCCTAGTGCTGGTCCCTGCCTCCACTCCGATGGACAGGGCGGGTTGGCACCTGAATCCAGTGGGGAAGATGCTGGTTATGGTATCCCTGTGCAGTGCTGATGCTCTTGGCCCAGCCCAGACACTGGGGATTTGTGATTTTGGTGCAACTTTTGCTGCAGAGTTACAAAGATTCTTTTGGGGCAAGTGTGCAAATTTTAAAGGGGCTTACAAAACTTAACCCTTTGCTCCAGTCTGAGCAAACAGACTCAGAAAGGGGATATGTAGTAAAAAGGCCACCTGTTTGGAGAAAACTGTGGCTTCAGTATCTCCCACTTCCACCTCAGCTAAAGATCAGGCAGAAGATGAGCACACTGGACGGAGCTGTATTAGGCATATCACCACTGCCACTGTGCCAGAGTCCTGGCCAAGCCAGAAATCCCCTCTCACCCTCTTGGTAAGACAGCCCTTATTCCCAATGCCCATTTTATATATTGCACAGGGTGAGGCCAGAATTTCTCTTCCTTCACCTGTAGAAGTTTTATCTCTTCATCAGATTTTCTAACAGACATTTACACATATCCCCGTTACTGCAGGAAAACAAAGACAGAAAGGAGCAAGCTGCCAAAGCAGAGAAGAGAAAGAAACAGCTGGAAGAGGAAGAGGGGAAGAGACAGAAGGGAGAAAATGGAAAAGTCAGTGAGTATCTGAAATGACTTCAGAAAGGAGAGATAGAGGCATAGGAGCTCTTTGCTGGTCCTGCTTTAATGGACCAGTAGTGGTAATTTATTTTGTGGGTTTCCAGGTGCTGGCTGACTAAAGGCTTTTAGGTGTCTTACAGCCATAGCTAAGAATTGACTTTTCACAGTTGCAGCTGGGCAGAGAAGTTAATTTTAGGTTTGCTGACTGAATAGCAGAGGGGAAAAAAAACCCACCACAAATTAAACATTTTAGTTAACTTTTTCACTTTCTAAGCATAAGTTTTGAATCCCAAATCTAACAAGAAACATTTGACTTCTCCCCCATCCTAGATCCCTATACACATTTGAATAGTCTCTCTTAGCCACAGACTACTAATGTACCAAAAATCTTGCATATAACTTAAATATGCCTTTTTTTCTGGATGAAAATGAAAGACTGGAAAATATAATTGGAGGAAGCTGAGAGGAAAGAAAAACGAAAATTATTTTCCCTCCCAAACAAAAAGGCCCCCAGCAACATGGATAGCAAACGGGGGATGTTTCAAAGTCATGGTACATCCAGGGACATGTCTGGGCAGAGCTGGTACCACTGGTGCCAGGATGTAGCACTGAGACTTTGGAGCAAATCCCTTGTCTTCAGCCAGGATAGGCAGCTGTGGGATCACGGAGCACGGGCTGCTCCCAGGCTGGTGTAGGTGCCTTGCTCTTGCCCAGTGGTTGCATGTACTGGGACAGCAGCAGCCACCTCCAGCAATGGAATAGCAGCAGTGCCCCCCTGCCCTGTCTCCTGGGCAGTTTTGACGCCCATCTCTCTCTCTCTTCCCCAGTTAAGAAGGGGTTGATGAAGCAGGAGGAGGTGTGTGTCATCGATGCCCTGCTCGCCGACATCAGGAAAGGGTTCACGCTGAGAAAGACAAAGAACAGACACGAGTCGGATGCCATTCCTAAGCCCTTGTCTGCAGAGAGCCCAGAGGAAAGCCAGGCTGGTAAGGACACAGACCTGAGTGTACCTGCAGCTATTCATTCCCATCTGCCTCTGAGCCTGAGCCAAGCATGAACCAGCAAGAAGCCCTCGTGTTTGCATTTGGGGCATTTAATTTAAGAAGGCTTTGCAGCCAGTGCCAAGGAGAAGAGGAGCAGAGAGCCTTGAACTGTTGCTAGCCATGTCTGTCCTAGAATTAACAGGAATTTGGAGCAGCATGGCCTTGCACCTGTGCTGATAAACCCTCTGAGTTGCTTGACCCACGTGTCAGCCATGGCACCATGCTGATGGGGCACGTCTGTCATCCCCACATGAGTCCCTTCCACACTCCCCAGTCTCAGCAGCAGTGTGTTGCTGCCTTGGAGACCGCTGCACCCCATCTTAGTCTACGCTTGGGAGTCTGAAGAAGCCCATAAAAAAGATAAGAAACCATATTTGCAGAAGTACCCAAGTCCTTTAGGTGCTTGTGAGGAGACAGCCCATGAGTTAAGCTTTTCTTTGGTCTCTTGCCCTCAGTCCCAGTGCATGCTAGGTAAGTCCCTGGACATTTGTCTATCCATGGCTGTCCTAGACCTGCTCTACAAGGGCAGGATTAGGCTGGCTAATGGGCAGCTTTGAAGTCCTCACACAGCCAAGCCAGCAGTCCAGCCTGGTGCAGGACCTTGCAGGCAGGTTCTCTCTTTCTAACGTAGACTTTAAGGCTTCCTTGCAAGTCCAGGAGCTTCCGTGGAAATCAGCCTCTTTGCAGCAAAGACACATAAACACCTGCTGAAAATAAAGCAGGGGCTTTGCTGCACTGGAGCCTTGGAGTTCAGCTGGGGTGACCACATAAGGAGGGGAGGTACAGGGAGGATAAGCTGGTGGTGCCTCTACACAGGTGCTTTAGGGTCAGTGCTCCCTCCACAGGCAGCTGCTGATTAATCTGGAACCTCTCCCAGGGGCAGGAGCACCTTGGTTGATCCCCTGTGCAACTCTGCAGCTCTGGCTGATTGTGTGTTTTTTTGTTTAAAGGAAAGAGCATTAAGGAGCCACAACCATCAGGGAAGGAGATGGATGATAAGACCAAGCAAAACAAGGATGATCATCCCTCAGAAAGCATTCCCCCCTCAACCACTGCCCTGATGGAGATGGGTGGAAATGTTACAAATGCTCCAGCTTCAGACCAGGTTTTATCTAAAAACAACGCTGGAGGAAGTTTGCCACAGGAGTCCCAGATTGAAAGCCCCTCAGTGAGCATGGTGGAAGCTGATGGGGGCAGTCAGACCATGCTGGGCCGCGGGATGGAGCAAGCAGACGATGTGGCAAGCCTCCAGCCCAGCACAAAGAGTGGCTCCATTGCCTTCTCTGTGGCTGACATAGGCACGAGGATAAGCTTTGTGAGCAGCAGCTCGGCCTCTGCTCTGAGAGACCAACTCAGCTGGACTAACGGGGCCATGTCAGAAGGCCAGGACAAGGAATGCCTGACTGATGGCTCAGAGAGCTACAGACTGGCACAGGAGCCTGAAGCGCAGCTGAGCGAGACCAGGATGGACTCTGGCAGTGCTCAGTCTGCTCCCTGCAATGAGGCTCATCAGGCAGAGTCGAAAGAGATGACGAAGGAAAATGAAGACCCTGGTACAGACTCACTCTTGGACACCTCTCAGGAGAAGTCCTTCTCAGAGGAGCCAGCCACTGACTCCTCTTGTTCGGCAACCCTTCCCCCAGAGCAAACTCACACCGACAGGGAAAAGCAGAGGCCGTCTGGGAAACGGAAGAAGAAGAAGAGGCACAGCAAAAGCTACTCAGGTAGCCTATTTCATAAACAGCCCTCAGGGACTGACTTAAATGTGGGAGGCTTCCTTATGTACTTGAATATACCTGTTCCTCCCACCTTCAAGGCCCAATGCCCCCTTCCCCTACAGTCACACGGTTTCATGGAGATATTATTTTTTTTAAACTTGAAAGAGCTTTAAAAAGAAAAACACAAGCATAGTTCATTCTGGTGACATTTATAAGTAGTTTATAAAGGAGTAATGATGAATCAATAATTAAAAAGCCCATTACACATATGCAGTAAAGATAGCAATAAGCACATCTGTCAAGTGTGCTAAAGACAGCTACAAGGCACGGTTATGTGCAAACAAGAGCTCCATTAGGCTCCAGAGCAGTGATTAAGAGCAGTTAATATTGAGTACTTAATCAGCAATCACCCCCTCTGAACTACCTATAAACACATAAAGGCAGCAACATCAACACTGCCGTGGGGTTGTTTGGTTTTTCCCCTCCTAAGCCTTGTTGCAACAGCACTTTGCCTGACAACCTGCCCCAGGGGTACTTTAGGTGGCTCCTAAACACCAGGCCCTCAAACCATTGCTGCAGAGTGAGGGGAAAAAAAATCAGTCATTAAAAGAGAGCATCTTGCCATGCTTCTGCAAAGGATCGTATTTGACAGACCGAATCAGTCCCCCACGCTGGGCTGCCCTGCTGGGGCCAGGGGAGAGCTTGGCTTCTGGAGCCACACAGGTCCCCACCTTGCTGCAAAACTCCACAGTCGGTCCCAAAGCTGGGGAGAGTGTCCAAGTGTTCAGATTCTACCACCTTTGGATGGGTACCTTAATCCCAAATTGGAGATGCCTCACAGAGAAGACAGATGGGTCTGTCAGCCTTTGGAAGGATACAATATACTGTCCAAAGCCTGTTTTCTGCAAGATCCTGGAGTCAAACAAACGGGCAGGAAAGTAGGAAAGTCTCTTTTTATTGATGTTTAATGTTTTTCCCTCAAAGGAGGGTGGAGGAGAAAGGAAAGGAATGTTTGAATACCCATTGCTGAGAAAGACAGCATAGGTTGAGCAGCTGCCTCAGAAAGAGTTACCCTTTTAATGCAGCATGCCCTAGGGCTGTAGTTATTTACATTTCTAAACATGTTGCTTTCCCCTAGTTAAAAACAAGCTACAAACCAGAAGTGATTTCCTAGAACAGTGGTTCCCAAACTTGCTTCTCAGGAGGCAGCAGAAGAAGCTGCAGCAATGGGAACATCCCATGCTCCCAGCCCTGGCAGTACTTTCCTGACACCTGAAATAGGTACTTCTGGCTTAAAAACTGACCCCATACCACAAAGGCCACAGGGTTCCCTGAACATTCAGGGATGGCATCAAGGGGGTTGGAACTAGATGATCTTTAAGGTCCCTTCCAACCCAAACCATTCAATGAGTCTATGTTCTTAGGAACCTCTCTGCTACTGGACAGTATTTTCATCATTAAAAGTTCCCTGTTGTTACCTTTGCCTTGCCATGATCAGATATATTTAGTGTCTCTCTTTTGTTTAAAAGCAGAGGTTGAGACTGATACTGGAGATAATAAAACAAAAAGAGATTGTGTGACACAATGAGGTATGTACACTTGCAAAGGTGTTTTCATGTGAACTAACCACAGCATTGGGAGTCCACAGACCTAATCAGTATTCAGCATATCACCTAAGCTTTTTATCTTCGTGCCTAATCACAAACACATGTGAAATAAATCCGTTACTCTGATTTTTACTCTCCGGGGTGTTGATCTTGTGTTGAGTGGAGTCAGTGTTGATCTCCCTTCGACACAGGGTTGCAGCCCACATGTTTGTCCTGTGTCAGCAGCAGCCAAACTGCCTCTCCCTGCAGATAATTAAAAGCCATTATTCTAACCAAACAATCAAACTTCATGTGATGAACAAAGTCCTTGCTTTGATCACATTATTTTCTCAAAAACTGTAAAAATGCAATTTCAGTACTTACCTCTGGCAAAGAACGCTTGGTTTGCTTGTGGGTAACCACTTTCTATAGCACTGCTTAAATTTGGGTATCTGGAAAAGGGAATAAAACACTGGACCCAGGGACAAGTACCAGTTGGGGCAAGATACCAGCCCCCACTCAAAGCTAAATTCGACTCCAGAGTTGCACACAAGTTCCTTGCATCCTTCACTGATGCTGGCAACATATGGTTGCCCCTCGAAAGGAGTTTCAGGATGAGACTTTCATTGGCAAAACTTTGCCTGTTTTTACAGCAAGTGGAAAGAAAAGCAAGAAAAATAAACAACTGAAACACCCACTGTACTGAAATTGCATAGTTACACGTTGTCCTTTCCTTGCTGATGAGCATCTCTTATGAACTAAATCAATATTATCAAATCATTCTTTGTCTCGTTTCCTGAAAGGAATGTATTTATTCTCCAGCATCCCCAGTTCCCTGGGGCTGGGAGCCCAGCTGGGAGCCCTGCTCCTGCACAGCCTGTCGGCCCCAGCCCCTGGGATGGTAGAACAGAGGAATCTCTGCAGGATTTCCCCACGGGACTGCTTTTGTTCCTGCACCTGGACCATCATTGCTAGCAAGAGAAAATGGGATATGCATTGGGTAGTTACAGTCCTGACTACTCCTGCCCTCCTCTTGCTCCATTCTGTGCAATACCACAGGATTACATCAAGTGGAAGTAGCTCTGTTGGTTTAAAAATCCTAAGGAAGGTTTACTGCGGGAACAGAAAATAGTAGCAATGAAGCATAGGTGACAAGTGTGCCAAGACCAGTGGCCAGGCTGCACTGGGACGGCAGCTGGAACCATGAGTAGAGCTTAACTCAAATTATGGGGGCTTTTTATAAACCCTGGGGTTCCAGCATGCAGGCTTAAAAAAAGTCATATTTGAAAGAAATAAACCAACACAGACAGTTTTGCTTTGTCCTTAAGAAGACAAAGGACATAGAGGAATACATGGACATACAGTATCTTTATGAAATGACCAAGTCAGGCAGGAGTTTCAGTCCATCCTTGGAGTGCAGTGCCTGGCATTTGGCCAGCAGCACCTACATGGGCTTTGATGCCAGGAGAACAGAGATGAGCTACACCTTGAAACCTGCAATTCTCTTCTTCCTCTCCTTCTATCTTTCTGTCACACAGCAAGGTCAGCAGAAACAAAAACCTGTTTGCTTCCCTTAGTCTCCTGCCACAGTGCTTGCTCTTCCAAATGCAGCTCAGGAATGTCCCTCTTGATATGACAGACTCAGCAAGCCCAGAGTACTCCTAACTAATACTTTTTCCTAGGATCTCCCACCTGGGTTTTTTTTCAATGTTTTGTCCCAAGCACATGTGGTCTGTTCAGGTCACCACTAGTTCTCTTTTGGTACAGGATATTTCTCTCTCTGGTGGATTTGCTGGATTTGGAAGTTGATGGGTCTCAGTGAAGCTGCAGGAATCTTCTTCCTTCTTGTGCAGATCCAGCTGCAGGGCTCAAGTCTCAAACCCCTTACGAGTTTTTAAAGCTTCCCTAACAGCAGCAGAGGGCAGGAACAGTCTGTGACTGTGGTAATATTTCAGAGCAGCAAAAGACTGTAATCAGCTACTGAGTTCTTGCCTCACCTTGACTATATCTTGTTATGCAGTCTGTAATAACGTTAATGTTCTTCTTTAGCTTTAACACCCGAAGAGGGTATCCCACATTATCTTCATGTTCTTGAAAGAAATGGTTTAGCTGGTTTTCCTCTGGAATCAAGGCACTGATGAGAACACAGTTCGTGTGTGCCTTGGTAACATCTGAATTCATTTCTGGCCAAATCCAGAGAGAGTTTGAAGAAGGACCATTTAGTAAAGGTGACAGTCAA
Source organism: Atrichornis clamosus (assembly GCA_013400975.1). NCBI lineage: Eukaryota > Metazoa > Chordata > Aves > Passeriformes > Menuridae > Atrichornis > Atrichornis clamosus. Next base: position 39,283 of record WBMZ01009987.1, read on the forward strand.
ACAGAGGAGGGACTGCACAAACACCCAGACTCAGGAGAGCTTCTCTTTGAATTTTCTTGCCTTAGACCATAGAGAATTCCTACAGACAAATGTTCACATCTGTTTTTGCAGCTCCCCTTTTCCTCTGCTCCCATCTGTATGTCACTTGGAATGGTTAGGTGAAAGAAAAGTCTTGAAAGCATAAGTCCATAAGCAACTGGGCTTTAGCAATTCCCTGCTCACAAATCTGCTTGATTTATTCCCTAGAAAATAAAAGAAAAACCAAACTGGGAGTGTAGGCCAGTGCTCAGAGGCTGCTGCCTGGTGAGGAGGGAGGGAATAGGCAAAAGGGCAGCTATGACATGCACATGGCACAGTGGCACACCAACCTTGCCCTGCAAAAAGAAGGGTTTGGGAGTCAAGGTTTTCCTTTAATTCTTGAGGAAAAGGTGCTTCACTCCCCTTCTGCAGACCCAGTGTTGTCTGTGGGCAGTTTTTAAATGGACCACAAGAATGTCATCAAGCTAATGCTCATCTTCCTGTTTGGCCTTTGCCTTCATGTCTGCCATTAGAAATGGTATTTGGTTTGGTTATGGAATGAGACAGGCTCTTAGAAGTGACAGTGTGCTGCCCCATCCTTTCGACAGTCCTGCTAAATCCACTAGATTTAGTTCAGCAGGATATATGTTATTGGTCGGAACTAGCACCCAGCTCAAAAGCAAAGTTGCCCAAACTCTTGAGCATCAGAATCGATTCTGGAATCATGAGGTTTTTATTAGGTACATAAAACTCTACCTTTTTTTAGGTTATCTGACGAACAGATGAAACTGGTTTCCCTGGTACCATCTCAACCAACCATTAGATACACATGCATGCTAAAACACACCACTTTTGTTCACAGTTGCCAATAATTTGCATTTCCTCCTCCTCCTCCTGCAGGTGTCACAGCAAGGCAGAAGGTATAAGAGAAGCCCTCACCTGTCCTCAGAGTGCTGCCAGTTTCTCAGAAGCCAGGTTCTGCATCGATGAAACGCCGCCATGGACACCTCCTTCCCCACCAAGACCCACTGCTTCTCCTCGTGCAGCCTTTCACTCCCCTCCCCAGACCTAAAGAGCTTCCCCAAAGACTTTGGATCCCTCAGCCCATGCCTTTCACTGGGCACCCGTGGAGACAGGGGACGGTTCTGGGCATCGCAGTGGTGAAAGGGTCAGACCTGTCGTCCGCTGTCCCTGAAGCCAAGTCTTTCAACCTGCTCTTAGGCCAAACTCCTCTTGAAATGTCAGCTGAGTGTGGCCCAAGAACAGACTGCAGTGTTTAGCACTTGGAGAAATGTTAAAAACAGCAGTGCCTCAACTAAATTAAGGGTATAAATTAAGCAGTGGCTGTACCATCACGGGTGGAAGCGTGTTAACTCCCTCTTCTCATCGCCCACTGACGATTTATATTGGACCAGGTCCAAGACCCAGATCAGGCAAATGTATTTTTACTCTCAATCATTTAAAGTAAGGGAAAGCAGTTACAGGGGGAAAAAAAAGTAAAAGGAAAAGGATGTATTTTAGTAAGCATATGACCATATAAACAGTGTCTGGTTCCTACATGATGCTTATGTGCAATTAAGTTGAAGCGCATCAGTAGTCTTAAGTAGTCTTGTCACACGCGCTGATGCATCCATCAACTTTTGAAGAACCAGGGCCTTAGTTTCTCTTATTAAAGCAAAAGGAAGAGGTTTTCCAGAGTGCTCTATTGGACACGTTTTCAGCTTATCCTTTAGTAAATCTCTGGGTTTGACTTCCATTGCCAGCTGCTTGTACTCAAGACTCTATGTCCAAGCTGCAGAACGTGTTGAATCATGTTACTTTGGCTTTAAAACTGGGACTGTGCAGTATTGTGTTTTCAAAATTCAGAGCTTTATTTCTCAAGTTTTGTAATAACACTGTATCATAGTTTTGTACATAGCTGTCCATTTAAAATTATCTATGTTTGTTGAATCTATCATGTGATATGTGCTGAAACATAAATCCAGTGGAAGAGCTGGGTGCATTTCAGAACTATTCATTTATATGGTAACTCACTGTGGCTAGACTAATGTGCAGGCTAAAGCTTATTTTGCTTTGCTTAATAGGACTTGTAATGTCCTTGTAATTCTGAAAACTTAGAAGTGAAACCAAGAATTAAATCACTGGTTTGCTTTAACCAAAGCATCGCTATGACCATATTGAGAATTGGTCCACAAAAGCAGAGATGAGTTGAGAACAGACATGTGGGCAGGTTCAGTGCAGGAGAGTGCTGCAGAGTAGCACAGCCCTGTTGCAACAGAAAACCCATCCCAGTGGCAGAAGCAGACATAGCCCCAGCATTCCCTGTAGAACCACGTCACCCGCCCCAGGTTTGATTTGCATTTACAGGTATTCCCTTTTCTCCCCTCTTTTCCAGTCTCAGGGCACATCACCCAAGCACCATCCTCTTGGTCTCTGCTCTCAGATTAGACTCCAAGCTAAAAAAACCTGAATATTAAACACATTTTCCCAGCAGCTTTGCCACCTCTGTGTTTCCAGCAAGAGCCGGCAGCCCAGGCTAGCAGAGCACAGCCAGCCTCCTCCTCACCACCCCACCATTTTATCAATAGAAACAACTTCATTTGGAGATGCAGGACTGGGGAACAAACAGGTTTTCTGGGTGTTACCTAGGGAACCTTGCCTGCTGATGCCCCACAAGTTGCTCACTTCAGATGCTACAGCATCCATTTCTCCATCTGGGTCTTTCAGCTTTCCTCATTTCCACCCACACAGAGCAGCTCATTTCTGCAGCCAGAGTTTTTATTACTCCGTGTTCTTACCCTGGCCTTCAAAGAGAGGGTGTTTGGCATTATCTTTCCACTACTTTCAAGAGTTTACAAAGAAATGGGTTATTTTGAGCCACTGGAGTCTCTTTGTTCAATAGTCATCTATAAATTGTCTATTCAGTCACATCCCAGTAAGCAGACTCAAGCACAACATTTATAATTTATTGCTCCAGAGCAGCTCTGCTGCCATTACAGTGATCATTTAAGAAGAACAGGGGAATAGACTCAGAGCAGGTCAAAGATTGACATTCAACTGGGATGTGCAGTTTTGCTCCATTTGTGAGCTTGAAATAAAGCTCATGACCCTGAAGATTTTTCAGTGGTTGCAAGGCCAAATTAATTGCTGCTAAAAAGCATACCACTTACAGCCAATTCAACAGCCAACAGTGAGTTTGGACCTCAAAATAGAATTTTTGTGGTATATTATAGCAACTGCACATGGAGTCTGGTATGTAAACCAGGCTGTGACCACCACAAGCTTTTTGCTGCCAAATAAATGCATATTCTGTAATTAAGCATTGGCTATGTGATAAAATGAAAGTATGGGAGAAATCAGCAGAAGTCTTTTCCAAATACTTCACATCAAAAATCAGGTATGTTTAATGAGATGGATTTTCAGGGTTATTTTTTGGAGAGTTTTGGTTGTTTGGGTTTTTTTATTTCAATACTGGAAACATTTCAGAGTTTAGAATAAAATACATACATGATGAGTTTCCTTTCTCTGGTGGGTCTGGGGAAGGCCTATGATTCATGAGAATTTGTCCATCAAAGTCCTATATTTTCCACAGAGGATATAAAGCACCTCAGCATGTAATTGTTATCTATGCTTAGTAATAATTACCAATTGTTTTGCCCTTTTGCCAGCTCCCTCAGTACCCTTGGGTGGATCCCATGGATTTGTGAGTGTCTGAGTGGCACATCACGTCACTTGTTACTTCCTCCAGGATTTCTGGTGGCCTGTTCTGCTCTCCATCCCTGTCTACCAGCTCAGGGGGCTGGTTTGCCCTGAGGATAACCAGTCTTACTGTTAAAGACTGAGACAAAGAAGGCAGCCTTTTCCTTATCTGTGGTGACAATGTTCCCCTGCACATCCCATCAAGGATGGAGATTTTCTTTGTCCCTCTTTTGTTGTTGATGTATTTATGAAAACACGTTATTATCTTTCACAGCAGTGGCCAGATCGAGTTCTAGCTGCACTCATATTTCATGGCCAGGAAATATGGGTGAACATATTATTCGTGAGGTTATGTTCACATAATGTGTCTGGAAGAAATTCAGTCATGAACCAACTCCATCAGGAACCACATTTTGTTTGGTCACCTCACAATGAAAACTGTGGGCAGGATATGATAAACAGCTTTCCCATGTCTAGAAGCATGGCCACAGAGGGTTAAAAATGGGGCAGTGATAGTGACAGGTCCTCTCTAGGTGTTTGCAATTACTGCATGGTGACAATCTTGCAAAATAACCACATGATTTGCAGGATTTGCAATGGAAATTAGGTCCATAGCACAGAAAAAGGTTCTTAACTCCTTAGTTCAGAGCAGGTACCAGACCTTAAATACCAGGGGAGAATTTGATCACTGCAAGTTAATCAAAGTATTCAGTCAGCAGTGTAAGTAACTCACCCCGTCATCTGTGCTGTGCTAACACTTAATTCACATTAGGAACTCTCTAATGCTCTCTTTGCTGCAGCATAAACAACTCCTGCAAGAGCTGTGTGTGACAACTCACACGGAGCCAGGTGTCGGTAGGAATTAGCAGGAGCCCTGTGCTTCCCTAATGGAGACTTTGAGCAGACTCAGCTTGCATTACTCAAAGTCAGAAGACAAGAATCACTCTGTGGCAGTCAGCTCCTATCAAGTCAGTTTAGATACACTCCCGTCCAGTCAAAGTAGGATTTTTCTAAGATCAGCAGTCTTTGCTGATGACACCTACATTATTACGGTTATGGTTGGTTTGCTCTGCTCAGGGCATGCAGAACCTGATGTGTTTGTTTGGTGCTTACGTGGCTTCATACAGCATAATCTGCTATAAGTTTAGTCATGAATTAGTGACAGTTAATTACCAAACCCATCAGTCAGAACAGAAGAAAGTCAGAGGAGAAGCCAGAGCACTGAAATGACATGCTGGCATCTTGGGCTACTGAGATTACTCATTTTCTGCCACTGGCTTCTTAAGAGGCTGTGGGACATCCATTTCCCTCAGTTTTCCCATCTGTAAAATGGGGACAATGGCTTCCTTTGAAACACTTTGACAAACACTGATGAAAAATACTACAAAAGAAATATTGCTAGTGATAAGGAAAAAAAGGTCTTTTTTCTGCCATCATATTTGCAGCCATACTATGGTCAAAACAAAAGGAAGAGGGGAACTTTCAAGGAATTACTGTTTCCCTAAGGCATCTCTGAACCCAGGCTGTAGAAAAATCTTGGCAACCCCTAGGAACGTATCTGAAAGGAAAAGAGTGAACCTTATTGTGTGAAGATTGCTTGTGTGAGAAAGGATTAAGATCTCCAATTCCTTCTACTTCTTTTATCCTTGAAAGAATCATAATCATCAAGAATAAATTAACACCTGTTGCAAAGGCAATAGTGAGGAATATTACACCGGGAGCATCTTGATGCAAGTCAGTCCCTGAATCCAAGCCAAAGCAAGTGGAGCCCATTGGGAGGTAATGAACAACAGCTTTGTTCTAGTTAGGGAGCAGCTGTCTGCATAAACAAGTGACTAACCCTCTCCCAGTTGGGTTATACAACCTGTCTCTCACCTCCAGTCATTTAGTAAGCAGTACCTCTTCATATCCTCAAAAATATCTTGCACTGCAGATGTTGACTCTCTGCTTACACTTTTGATCACCTTGAATGCGTGTGAGATGCAGTTTTTAAACAACATCCCCCCCTCAAGAGAAACCTTTTAGGTATTAATAGCACACAAGGGGAAATATCAGGTCTTCTGAAACTTTCATTGAAATCCCTGCTTCCAGTACGAAAGTGACCAATAAATGAAATTCCTCTCACAAAGAAAATCAAGTTTTACAAAACAACATAGCCCTACATCAGTCTGTTAGCAACACAAGAAATGAAAATCTGAGAGTGTTTACATGATCCAAGACACAGAGGTAAGACTTTTTGTGATCTGACTTAAAATTCTAAGCCCTATGCCATCAAAATACAGCTTTTCTTTCTAGGCTAATGAGAAGTGTACCTATTTTTAGCATGTCAGTAAGCAGATGGAAATGTGGAAGTGAAAGCCTGTATTGTGGTGGTCCTCAAGCATCAGCAGCTTTCCCAATAAAACAAAAGGTGGAGTAGCAGAGCACTGAAAACAGCTTCACAGTTAATTGCAAGTTAACTGATTCAACTGGATCACCACAATTGGGCTGGTGGATTGAGTCAATCTCTGTTCCCTCCCTGCCTAAGTGGTGCCAGTGCTTGTCTGGTTGCATTGAGAGGTGTGTGTATGTGTGTGTGTGTGTATTCACCGGGGAGGGGGGGTGTTGCACTTTCTAAGGAGAACTTTCACACAGAGATTTCTTTTTAAAATATACCCACAAGCTCGTTTGAACATTATCAGCAATGTAAGTTACAGCTGCCTTGAAGTTATACCAAAGCTTTAATCTTCCTAAGAGCATGGATTTCTCCTGACAGTCTCTAAAGTATAATCTTTGGAGCTACATTATTATAAGCCTATTTATCATTCAAAGCATATTAGCTGTTTCTTGTAAAGTACTACTTGTTAGTAGGATTTTTAAAAATAAGACTTTCCTTTACACAAACCCTGTAGCAATTTAGATGAGCGCTCTGATTAAAAAAAAAAAGATCTTCCTAATTAATAGTGTTACTGATTCTCCCAATAGCTTAATTAAAATACCAGCAGCAGAATTTTAACATAAGCATTTCTAATACGATTTTTTTTTTAATCAGCTCATTTTACTCTTAATATTTCTAGCAGAAAGTGGCTTATTTCTCATTAGGCTTTCTCATTTCTCATTAGGCTTTTTCATAGGGCTGAATCCCTCACTTGTCCTGTTACGGTAATTATAGACATATGTACAAGTTTACCACTAAGATTTTGAAGTCCTAAAGGGGATGCATTAAGTTGTTTACATAAATTAAATGTAAGCCTGCTTTACCTTTGGGAAACTGCTTATTTGTGCAAGAAAAAAAAATAATGGAAACCAACAACAAATTAATTCAAGTAAACTGCAAACATGGTTAGTATTAATTTTCTATTATAGGTCTTTGACTTTGTTATTTTAACTGGTACCATTTCGTATGTAAATCTAGTGTTATTTACTGGTTGATTTAACATTTAGTGTTTTTAATGTAAGCCATTCTTACTACATTAAGATTGAAAACAAAAGTCAAAAGTTTTTTAGCTTTCTTTTGCCTTAGATCCGTTAGTTCACAATTTTACCAAGGCTATTGTAAGAACTGGAGACTATCATCACTATAAACTGCTGGGTTTTAAAGACAAACTCTTCCAAATTATAGAAGATGCTTTAAAGCTATGCTATGGACTACAGATGCCTCAACTGCAGGTTTTAAGGCAGCTTCCTTAATGAGTTTTTTCTGTGTAAGACACAGCCTAAAATTGCTGTGTCAGGAGGAAAATGGTCATTCAGAAGTATTAACCCAGCCCTTTGAGAACATAAATATGGTGTATGTACCAAACAAATCTCTTATTCTGCACTGCAAATGAAAGTCCCCATCTAGTTTAGTCCATTAAAACTGCTGATGCTAATAATGTGTGTTTTGTTAAAGACTGGGATGACGTGGGCTTTGTTTCTGCCTACATATAGTCCCTGAAGAAGCTGCACCTACTGTGTCATTTCTGAAGCAAAGACAGTTTGCTTGTTGCTCCCCTTTTTGCACGTGGTGTTTCTGCCATTTTTGATGGTCACTGCTGTCAGGGTTATAAAGAGAGAAATCACACAGCAACTCCAGCTGCTGAGATTAAGTGTCCCAAGACACTGCTCATCCACAGGAAGTGCAATTGTTTGCAGAAGAAAGGTTTGCTCAGTCAAGCAAACAAAGAAAGTCCTAAGCCAGCAAGTGCTCTGCTAACTTTGACAAGTCTGTCTCCATGTTTAAAACCAGGCATACAAACAAGATGGGAACTTCTGCATAGTCTTTTGCAAGGGGTTCTAAGTGAAACTGTATAGTCTCAAGGGAAATATAAGGATTGGTCCTAGATGAAAGTTTGGTTCAAGGGAATATGAGACCATCTTATTCATTTAAATGCTTACCATTTCCGTGTGTGGCCACAAATACCTAAGCAGCTCAGCCTGAATCCTCCTCAGCTGCAGCTTGTTTACTTTATTAGGCTGTTTTGAGAGTTTCTCTTTAAATCCTCACCCTTCTGCACTCCGGGTAAGTTGTGGCAACATGGTTTTTCAGGATTAAGAGGTTGTGTCCCTGCTGTTTTAGCTGTCCCCTCTATAGAGAAACTGTAGCAACTTCTGTAGGATTCATCCCACTGAACAGCTGACCAACAAGGGGAAAAAACCAACCAGGTAGGGATTTACTATGCTGATAGCATTTGCTCTTTTTTTCCTTTTTATGTGTCACAGCAAGAAGGTACAAGGATCAAGAGAAGTCAAAAAGGAGCCTTGTGGCCAGTAGGACTGGCTTGCACAGCTGAAATATCACTTGTAAAGCAGTTAGAAGTATTCCTGTTGCTTACCTTAATGAGAGGGTCACTGTTATTTCTGTGTCTCTGTAGGAGTGACCAGTAGATAGATAGTGGTTCTGAGGAACCTTGCTAGTCCATGCACCTCCTTGTTGTCTTGCAGAGCAGGAAAATGGGACCGGGGCAAGCCATGGAGAGCCTGCTATCAAGCATGCAGTGCTCAAATCACCACAAAACAGTGGCCAGAAGATCTGTTCAAAAGGTGAACAAATGCATTCAAGTTGATATGGACTTGGAAGAGGAGAGCCCTAGTGCAGACCTGGGTCTTTCTCCAACATCTGGCCTTTCTGAGAAGTCACAGCGATGTCCAGGGAACAGGTCGCCTTCCCGGAAAGGTGCTTCCTCTTCCTCCCAAGAACAGTCTGTCGTGCCAGCTCTGCTACCACAGCTGCCAGCCCCTCCACCCCTACCTCCTGGGTGCAAGGTGCCTCTTCCATCCCTTCTTGTGCCTGGCATAAACGCCCCATCGCTCCCATCTCCCCAGCCATGCAGCAATCCTGGGTGCAATCATCTTACCTGTGAATGTGGGGGGCAGCCCCACCCTAGGAGGACACCAACACTGAAGATGAAGGTGTTTCACTGGCAGAAGCTCCCCTCTGACGTGGTGAGACGTACGTGTTTGTTTGTACACTGGGTTGATCTGTTCATGTACTTTGCACCCAAAGGAAAACGTTGGTGTTGGGGGACTAAGACTTCATTCAATAAGTCAGGTCACACAGGTGGTCCCATTGCTTGCTCTCAGTCTTAATCACAAATTAATATGGAAAGCTGGGCCTTTGCCAATAAATGGAGGACACAGTAGCTTGGGAAAAGCCCTGAACTGAGGCTCTCTGGCTGCCAAAATTATTTCCTCTTAACTTCTCTGTTTGTTACTTGTTAAAGGGGTGTTGTGAAATCTGCACTGATTAAGGTTTGCAAAATACTCTGAGTGTGTTGAGTGGAAAGATCCTTTGAATGGTCATGTCCTGTGGTTCTTCCTGACGAACTCCTGGAACACCACCAGTGAGTGAACTCTCAGCTGAAACTCTTGCTTTGCTTTATTTTTTTTTCTTTCATAGCTAGAAGATGCATCAGCCAACATCTGAGGCTGAAAACCCTTGTCAGTAGGGCTGGGGAAGATGTACCCTCAGGGTAACCCCCAACTTCATTTCGTACTGACCACAGTCACGTGATTTGTCTGGTGTTTCACACACACAAAATTACACTAGGGTTTGCGGTTGCTGTGTGCTCTGCCAAAGGGGCTTGCAAATCTTGTTCAACTTCCAGCAAAGAGACTTGGAACACATTTCCATTTTTGCCGCAGCTTTTAATATTCAGTTCACACAACACAGATCTCAGTTGTCCTCCCTTGCTTATCACCAAGACAAGGGGACATCGGGGAACCAAGAACTTGCTGCTATGATAAAATATATAAACACAGATGTAAAAAAACTGAGCCACAATCAGCTTTCTTGGGCAGAGACACAAATTGAGATTCATCACCCGTGTATTCAGTGTCACTGTTGCAATCTTTCCTAAAGCAAAAGGAGGTGAGATCCTTTGTTACGGTTTTCTGTGTTGTACACAAGTTCATGTTTTGGAGTTCTATGTGTTATTTGGATGGTTCCTGATGATTCTGGTAATATTGCTGGGCTTGGGAGTCCTTATCTCTTGCAAAAAGAAATGTTTGCCTAATTGGACACAGCATTCTCTGTTTGCATACTACAATTCTCTAAAGTGTAGCTGGTGAGAAATAGCAAAAACAATTTGGAGCAGCCCATTGAGTTCATCTGCCGTCTTCAGTTCAGTGAATTGAGTGTGGCAGTAGTCTTCCAGGTTTAATTAGCCTTCAAACCTTTGGGATGCTCTCTGTGGGAACTGTCACTCTTAAAAAATTCACATTTGTCCAGGACTAATGAGCATCATATTTCATTCATCCTGGAAAGTATTTTCCCTTTCACAAATCAGACTGCCTTGAAAGTGCTCCTCAGCCTCTGTGGTCCATCTTCTGGTGTCATTATCTTCCAGAAAGCCACTCCATGTGGGCTGTGACGCCAAGCAGCAGCAAGGAACTTGTAGAACCTGACTACGCAAGCTTGGAACTTCTTTTTTCTGTCTCACCAGCAACACCTAAGGAGAAAATGGGGCCAAAAATAAAGAAAACAAAAGAGGTACTTGCCTTTTTGTAGAGCATGGCAAAATTCTTGGACGTGAAAAGCTTATTCACTCTTTATTGTTGTCAATCATTTATAATAAGAAAGTTTGAAATATTTTGAGATTCATTGCCTGATGTTGCCTTAAAAAAAAAAGGCACAGGAGAGGTTTAGAATTAAACAAGTTGAAATAGCTCTGCGGAGGGACAGGTCTTCATCTGAGAGAGGGAAGACATGGGAATTTGAGTATTAATTCTTATAAACTGGAATAAACAATGCCCTCCTCTATGCCTTTGCCTCTTTCTAAAATAGACCTAACAGCCTGTATTGTTGTAAATTGCTTGGGACTTGATTGATGAAGGTTGTTGATAATGTTATTACCAAAAAAGAATGAACCTTGCCCAGTAAGCAAACAAAAGCTCTAAAAATATCTGTTAAAATCGACGTAAATGTATTTCTGACTGATTTTTTTTCTTTTCACAGATCACATTCATAGGTACAAAGAAAAGCCTCCTTCTGAGTATATTTCTGAAGCAATTTAAGTGGTAAGATTTGGAGAGTAACATCTGAGTTGCTGATTTGATGTGTCTATGCATTTATACTATTAAATTAATATTAAATTAATTTAGCAGAATTATATTAAATTAATTTAGCAGAAATACTTTGCAAATACTATCTTTCTTCAACAAGGAGTCAACCTTTTTCCTCTTTTTTTCTTTTTAAATAATGAGAGGTGACAGTCTCTTTTCAGGCAATTAATATAATTTTTCAAAGTGGTATTAAATCTAAAACGGACTACTAATTCCCGAAGAGACAGTATTCATAAATAACAGCACAATTATGCAGAAACATATTTTTCTTTGGTATTATTGACATAAATATCAAGTTCTGAGAGAAAACATTAGTGAGGATTGTTGAATGGAAGCTTCAAGTCACTTCATTGCTTTTAAGGAGATATCTCCAGGGGTTCAGATCCAAAATCATACATAGTTTTTATTTGCAGTTTTTCTATAAATAGGAAACTGTTTGAATAATCAAGCAAATGGAAATTTACCAAGTCACAGACCTCATGAAGGGGTGGGGAAGGAAAGGAATTTGTACTAGTTCTTTGGAAAATATCTTTACTCTTAAATTCCCTGAAACTAGGGCAGGATGAAGATGGATCTTCTGCTCTCTCTGCCCTTTATGTCATGGCCCACGTTAAAAGAGCTTCAAGAAGAAACTCAGTCAAGAAGTCCCTTTGCACTAAGAATAAATCAGAATCCGTCAGAGGGATGTTTTTAATTATATCACTCTTTTTCCATTACTAGCTGCTTCTCAGTGAGGCAGAACGGTGCATAGCCTAACGCAGATGCTATTTCCTCTCTCTGCATGATTCCCTGGACAGTGGTTGAGCTCTACTGAGAGCAGCAAGAGGCTGTGGGATCAAAGAGCTGAGCCCCACTGGTGCTCGTGAGGGATGAGGCTGCTCTGGAGCCGGGAGCTGCCTCTGTTAGCACCGGTGGCTGAGGGAGCCCAGCTCTCCAGAGCCTAAACCACAGCAATCTGGAATCATTTCAAAGCCACGTTGTCTGCCAAAGTTTCAGGCAAGGATTCGTGTTAAAACCTTCTGGGAGCCATTGCTTTTACCCTTGTTTTTGCTGCAAATGGTGGAGGAATTCAAACATAAATATCAGCGACACTGGTCACTCACAGTAAAAGGAGAGCTTTTGGGGTTTGTTATGTAAAGATGAATAAAGGCCAGAAAGCACACCTAAATTATAAGGAATATTGCTTTAAGCTTAAAAAAACCTTTGCATATTTCCACTGTACTTTTGAGGACTAAGATCCAAAATGTAATGGGAGGCAAGAATAGTATGAATTACTTCAGTTATTCTTGCAGTGCCAGCAGAGAGACTGGGGTCTTTTCCATTTGTCATGTTACTCCATTGCTCCACAGCACTCCTCTCTTTCCTGCAGCTCCAGTGAAGAAATTGTTGCCATGATTCAGAAAGGGGATAGATCCAAACTGGATGCTGAGATACTGAAACAGCTACTTAAACTGCTGCCTGAAGACCAGGAGGTATCTGTTAATGTGTCATTCTGGTGGAGTGGTGTGCTCGGCTTGAAACATTTGCACTGCTAAAGCAAGAAGCTCAGACTGGATCCCACATCCTCCTGCTGCACCTTGATCAGTGACATTCCAAGGCAGAGTGGTGGGAAGTCCATCCCAGCAACAGCCTGGCCTTTCACACAGAGTTTCACACAATGCAGGTGAAGGACAAGTGCTGCTCTCTTTCCCATTATTTTAATTAGGTGAATGAAGCACGTTAGGATTTGTGGACTTAAGTGAATAGAGAGCCTTCAGAGCAGGTTCCAATGAGGAGGAAGGGAAAGGACCCATCTTTTTAAAGGGGTTTCTGTGTGCCTGTTATAGCTTGCTGAATCCCTGCCTGCAGATCATGACTTCACCGTAGGAGACGCTGTACAAAGGCAAAAGGTCTTCAGTCAAAACAAAACCTGTTTGCCCTTGCAAACCAGTTCATATATAGAATTTATTGTTTATCTGCCTAAATCCTGTTGCCTGCATACACTGCAAGTTTAGAAAAGCCAGTTTCATCCTGTAAGAAGCAACTGGCACCAGAAATATTTGTGTGGATATTTTCTCTTTTATTCCCTGTTAGATAAAATATTTGTGTGCTTGTTTTGCTTTTTTATTCCTGGTTAGATAAAGAGCCTGAAATCGCGCAAAGAAGAAAAATCACAGCTAGCAAATGCAGATCAGTTTTATCTCCATCTTTTGGAAGTTCCCAGGTAAGCAAAATTTTCCTTGTCTCTTTCCATGAGTGTGGTTCTTACAAGATTTGCCCATAAAAATTAAGGCCTCTGTTTCTTGTGCTAGAGGGGTGTTCCTGACATTCAGTCTTCAGGATAAACCACCTGACTTCTATTTGTAGAGCTTGTTTGAGAATTTTTTCCTTCCCGAAGGCCAGAGAGGCTTTCAGACACCTTTGGCAAACTACAGTTAAAATAACCTTGGTATGAAAAATCTCTTGACTGTTGAACAGCTATTCCTGTATGGCGTGAAGCTGCAGACTGAATCCTGTCACCAGGCTGCTGATTCACTCCACCCCTGGGCTACAAATTCCAGTTCACCCACTGGAGAGCCCACAAATCCATGAGTGAATCACAGCATTGCCTGTGCTTTCACCACCTCCCTCGTTTTTACCAAGTCAAATGAGGTGCACACAGAGAAATCTTTCTGCTTTTCACGAAAACATGGTGATATGTTATAATTAATAGCAAAAGTCCTCCATAATCTGATCGGTTGCCATGCCACAACCAGAGACAATTTTGAAAATGTAGTGGTGAAAATGTGGTGTTTCATTTTCTCAAACTTCTAGCTAGATTTAAAAAAGTACTTTAGAAAATGTTTTCATGGCTCTTCCACAACATTATTCCATGGTGAAGCATAAATGTCATTACAGAACATCACTGCCAAAATATTTCAAATTTCTGTTTGTGAAGTTAAAAAGAAGAACTAAAATCCTGGCTAGTGTTGCCCAGGAATTGTAAAGAATTATGGCCTCATTATGCAAGGTAGTCACTGCCAGATGTCAGTCCAGCATTGCTTTCTGAAAGAGGAGATGATAATTGTTTCTAGGACATCTTTGGAAATATCTGTGTTTGGCTTATTTATGATCCAGTTCTCTTGTCAGAGCATTAAAGAGAACATAAGAATGTTGGTACTGTGCTTTGCCTAAAATGGACGATGCTCTTGCTGAACACAATTAATCAGGCCTGTGGGGTTTTGTTTTTTGTGGTGTTTGTTGTGGGGTTTTTTTCCACTGATCTCTTTTTAGCTACCAGTTGCGGATTGAATGCATGCTGATTTGTGAGGAAACAAAAATTCTGCTGGAGTGTTTGTGGCCAAAAGCACAAGCCATCAGGACAGCCTGTGAAAGTAAGTACATCACTGCTGCACCAGTGCCCAGGCTCAGACACTTTCTTCTACTTGATTAGCATCAGCAGTAGCTTATGCTACAATCTAATCAAAATTAACCTTTTAACTGCTGAATGTGTAGTGAATGTCAAGATGATTCTGCAGATTCCTGCTCCTAGAATTCATTCTGAAGAATTGCAGTTTGTGCTGTTCTGCTCTGAAGTGGAGCTTCTGTTGACATAAATAACACAAACCTCTCTCCTGTTGGTAGTTCTGCAGAGAAGAAAGAAAATTCCTTTATCATAAAATTATAGAATGGTTTTGTTGGAAAGGACCTTAAAGACCCTCCAATTCCAACCCCCCTGCCATGGGCAGGGACACCTTTCACTTGATCAGGTTGCTCAGTGCCCTACCCAACCTGGCCTTGAACACTTCCAGGAATCACAGACTCATTTAGTTTGGAAAAGATCTCTAAAATCATTGGGTCCCACCTTTGACCCATCAACCCCTTATCAACTTCACTTTAGCTCTAAGTGCCATGTCCGGTTGTTTCTTGAACACTTCCAGGAATGGTGACTCCACCTACCTGGGCAGTTCATTCCAATGCTTAACAACTCCTTTTGTGAAGAAATTGCTCCTTATGTCCAACCGGAACCTCCCCTGGTGTGGCCTGAGGCCATGTTTTCTCATCCTGTCACAGGTTGAGTGGGAGAAGAGGCCAACCCCCACCTGGCTACAACCTCCTGTCAGGGAGTTGTAGAGAGTGATAAGGTCGCTCCTGAGATGGAGATGTCAATGCCAGATCCTGGATGAATATGGGCTAAATTTTTGTGTGCGGTGGAGATCTTTGTCCATAACAATGAATTAGTTACAGTTCTTCCTGTAGGGTGCACTGACTGTAGTCCATCTTAGCTTTGTGGTGGAGCAGGACACTGTGACATACCAGAATCTGGTTTGGAGGCCAAAAAAGACATCCCAGGTGATGCTCACCAATATTTCAGGAGACTCTTTTCATAAAAAATTAGCCCTGATTTTAGTTTTAAGTTGGCCCTTTCTTGAAGGTGCTCTTGCATTCCAGCTTCAGTTCAATAATTTTAGAGTGTCACTGATCTCCTGTTGAACACTTAAACTGCAAACTTCTGTTTGCACATAAAACTTGGCTGTACCAGGCTGTCTGCTGTCAGTGCTATGGTTACTTTTTACTGGGGTACAATCAACAGCTCTCTGCAGTCCCATCCTGACACCCCTGTCCCCTCTCCAGTGTACGGGTCAGTGTTTCTGTTCTAATTCTGCCAAAAACTTTATTCTTATCCCAGATTCCCCTGCTAAAATGCACATCTTTTGGTTATTGCTCTCACTAACAATGATAATGAGGCAAAAAGCCCTTTGCTTTTCTTAACTAGAATAATATGTGCAGGGAATGGGGACGATAGACTTTCATCAGTTTATATACTTTCTCACACATGGTTCCCCCTCATAAGGGAGCTGCAGGTTGACATATCTATACTCCAACCTTAATGGGAAAACTAGTTTTCCATCTACTTGTAAAGAAGAGATCACAATAGAAGCTTATTCCACTTCCATTCAGCTGATTTATTTCTGTACTGGTATTTTTCCAAATCCATAACAATGGCTTGATATAATCTTGGATGAAAATTTTACCATCACTGTCAAACCTAAGAAAAATCCTATTTCAGGTAATTTAATTTCCTGAAAATATCTCTCTTCTTATTCTTTAGCAATTCTTACCAGTCACCGACTGCCAGTTTTCTGCCAATTGATTCTTAAAATTGGAAACTTTCTGAACTATGTAAGTAAAACAATTTATTTACTTCTATATTCTAAAGATAACAGAAAATACAATGCAAGATTTGGAAACTGAAGGAAGAAACATTTTTCTTTATCTTCTAGGGGCATCACACTGGAGATGCAGGAGGTTTTAAAATTAGTGCCTTGCTCAGACTAACAGAAACAAAAGCAAACCAAAGCCACATTACTCTGCTTCACCATATTTTGGAGGTACAACAAAACTGGGAAATTATTCCTGTGTGCATTACTCTCCAATATTAATTCCCCAGAAGCCAAGGGGCTTTTACCTCAGTACCACCCCACCATGGGTATCCGGAGGCTGAGCCCCTGGGCCCAAAATACAATGAAAATTTTTCCATGGCGCTCTGTGCAGATGGGATCAAATCCATATGCCATAATGTTTGGAGAGGTAACACTAGCTTTCCTTTCTCAAGTTCACTTGACAAGTCTGCCTGCTGTTTTCTTTCTCTTCTTCTCCAACTGCTCTCTTGTGTTGACACGTATCCCAAATGCATCTGTCAAATTAAATTTATTTTAGTGGTATGAAGACAAAATCTCAGGTCAGCATGTGCATTGTGGCAGCTCATGGGATGTAAGTCTGAGAACTTAAAAGAGCCTTTTCCTTTCTTTTTAACTCCCTGTGGATGCCAACATTAGAAAAATAATTAACAAAACTAAATTTATCCCTACACTTGTAAGAATGAAACCAAAGTGTTAATTTTTCAGTCCTGATGTTGTGTAGCTGAAAAACTTTCATACTCTTTGACTGGCTGTGTAAGATAACCATTTCTTCTCTTCAATTTTAGGAGGTTGAAAAAAAACACACAGATCTGCTGCAGCTTCCCAGAGATCTTGACTTTGTTTCCAAGGCAGCAGGGTAGGACATTGTTTGTTTATGTCACGTATGAATTGCTAACCTCTTTAAAGCCAACAAGGAGCTGAGTCATTTTATGGTGGTGTAATAAGGTCACAGGGCTTCTCTGCTGTGGGAGAGAGAGGTTCCCTTCAACACCAAACAGTGTTGAGATTTATAACTCAGCATGGTTAAGACTTTTAGATGGGGCTCACTGTGATTTTTATTTCTGTTGATCCAGTACTTAGAAGAAAACTGTGTAGATGGTGAATTTCCCTTGTTTTCAAGGACCAGATTCTTCTTCCATGTATTGCAATAGAAACATATCTTCCCTGAAATGTCTCAGTCAATTCAAGAAGTGTTTGGACGATATTCTTGGGGCACATGGTGTGACTCTTCAGGGTGGTTCTGTGCAGGGCCAGGAGTGGGACTCAGTGATCCTTGTGGGTCCCTTCCAGCTGAGCATATTCTCTGTGATTTCTAGGTGCAAGCTTATCAGGAAGTACAGAGCTGATGTAAGGAGGGAATGATTGGGGTGATTTACTGGCAAAGGGGGACCTCAGGACTCCCTGAGTTGAGTATCAGCACGTTTCTAATATATATGGGTAGAAAGAAAGAATCTGTTTCTTTTTGACTTTCATCTGTGTGCATGAAAACCTCATGAGTCTATCAGCAGCTCTTTCTGTTTAGCTCAGAGGAATCACATGGTGATATGTTAGATTACATTAATCAGAATCCACATCAATAGCATAAGGATTAATATTTCTAATCCTGCTATGAATTCAGAGGATTCATAGGAATATTGTAGTGATTTAGATTTCCTTTTAACTCCAAGCAGGAGTAGCTTTTAAATCTGGAGATGGATTGACATTTATTATGTAGCTGCTAAATAATTTTTTAAAAGTATTTTAATTCCATTATTAAATAGAAAACACTATGGCTTTTGTGAGTTATCTTTGCACATACTAAGTTGGATGTTGTTTTGAACCATGAATTTCTTTTTGAATTGTGTCATAACAGAAATAATTTTCTTAACTGAAATTAGATCTTGCTGGCCAATGATATATATGCACTTTTCTTTATAAAGTAATTGCCCTCTAGTTTTGTCAACTCTCAAACTTACAAAATTGATTTGTTAATCAACCTGTGAAGTACTGTGTACAGTGCAAATCCTGCAAGGCGCTCTCCTAATGCTGCTCACATCTGGATGCACCAGGTTTTGCTGATCCAGTAAATTTTGTCTGGCACAGAGTAGTTCAGAACTACAGAAGATGTTGTTTGGCAGCGTTTGTGTTTTGTTCTTCACGTGAACTAAACTAACTTAGAGAAGAGATACAAGTTTGGACTATAAATAGATGAGGGAGAAAAGGCAAGGAGGGAAAAGAACCAGCTAAAAAAGGGGATGGTATTGGCAGAGGGGAGATGAGCTTGTGTTGCCTATGAATAAAAATAGGCTAGAAATTTTTTTGAAGTTTTTGAATACTAGGACAGTGAGGTTTTTCCATCGTCTATCCAGGGAGGTAGTTAGGGCAAAAGCACAGATTCTTTCCTAGATGAGGGTTTAAGCATGTAAGAAAGAATTTATATACAGGAGAACTACCTGTAAAAGTGAGATCTGGGCTGAATTAATACAATGTTCATTTGTAGAGATTATAATGTTTATAATAACCTTTTAAGCAAATGAAAACAAAATTACCCCTTCAATGTACTGTCCCTTTTGTGGACCTTTCAGAATCCACGTTGACATCATGCAGGCTGAGGCAGGTGCCAATTTGAAGAAACTGCTGGAAATAGAGAAGCGTTTATTTTTGTCAACAGACGATTTAAAAATACAGCATGGAAAATCTGTGCAAGTAGGTAATGTGAGTGTGACACGTTTCCCATCTTTCTTCCTAAACACTCTCTTCTTAAAGGCACTGTGATTTAAGTTGCAACTGGACATAGAGATCTATGAAAAAGGGATAATAACTGCACTCCCACTGTGCCCTGATGGAAGGAGTATCCCAGATTTTCCTTCCTTTCTGTTACGTGATGTTGGGATATGGAAACAACTGAGGACGAGACACCTTTTTCTGTAGGTAAAAGAAATGAAGGCCCTGAATATGAAATACAGGCTGCAACTATAAATGTGTACAGTGCAGAAACATGTTTTGTCTCACTGTTCTTTGCAGGGAAAAATGAACAGATTTGCAACATGCTTTTCCCTTCCCACATATTTCCTAAAATCCTAGCTTTTCATATTTTCAGAACAGGTCACTTAACTAAAGCTAAAAGGTAGAAATTCTGGTGCTGCATCTCCCTGGATCAGTCATCCCAGGTTGTGCCAAATTTTCACGTGGTTGTATGATGAAGTGCAACTTTCATCATACAGTGAGCTGCTTCAGGCCAAATGAAGTGAGGGGAAATGTTGATGGTTCAATTCCAGGAGTAAATCTCACACATTGTGAACCAGTCTTTGTTGTCAGTTTTTTAAAAACTGACTGCTCTGTGTTAAGTGGCCTGAGTCTTCTGTGCAGCTCAGAATATGCTACTTTTCAATATGCATACATTTTGTTGCAAAATGTGTCTCAGGGCAGCCTCAATGCTTCAAAGGACCTGCAGAAGGAATTTGCCACCATCGAAAAGAAGAAGGAAGAACTTGCTGACTATCTTTGTGAAGACCGAAAAAAATTGTCTTTGGAAGATGTATTTAGCACAATGAAAACCTTCAGAGAGCTCTTCCTCAAGGCCTTACAGGTGGTTTGCATTTGTGATTGTTTAGAAATTGGTTGAGAATTTTTTTTTTCTTTAAATCAAGCAAGAATTTCTTTTTTCTTCTACTGTAAGCTGGGCTACCTAACCCTGGCTGTAGAAGTAAATGAAAGTAACTTTATGTGCTTGAAACCTGCAGCAGAAAATGAGCATGTGGGCTAATATAAAATGGGGGAGGTTGGGGTTTTTTATTGCTGTGGAGAACTAAGACCCCTTCAAGTTGTTTCCTCCTGTGAAAACTATTAACCAGGTCTCAGTGCAATAGGAGCTTGAGCAACCTGACACGCTTTATAGACTTTGCCGATAGGCAAAAGGTAAATTTTCCAATAGACAAAGCCTAATTAGAAAGTATGTTTGCATGTTGGTACTTCATTGTACTAGTTAGTTCCAAACAGTATATTTTGTGTTCCCAAAAAACCTTTGAATCTCCCAAGACATTATATTTGACACTTTATTAACTTATAGGACTTTACTCCTTGCAATAAGGAGTAAGAAAAGAGCATCTTCACCACAAAAGTTGTGTAGAGCACCTTCCAGTTAGTAAGCCTCTGGTAAACCTCTGTTTCACATCCCTTACTACATATTTCACACCTGAACTAATGTATTTCCTTTAGGGTTTTCTTAATGCTAGGTGATAGTGGCTTCACATTTATAAATTTTAACAAGAATCACTCATTCCTGTGCTGACTCCAGGACAGCCCCAACCTGGATTTGCCTTCTGTAGAGGGAACCATCTGCATTACAAGAAGAATTGCAAGAAGAATACAGGAAGACAGCTCTGCAGTCAGGAGACACTGGAGGAGTGCTTTAGGGCAGATTGTAGTTTCAGTTGAAAACAATGAAGTTTCTGAAGAAGTGGTGGAAGATGAAAGATGAAAAAGACATCCTCTATGGTTCCCACTATCTGCTTCTCCAGTGAGGCAATTTTCCAAGCAATGCAGCTACCCAGGCTCTGAAATGATGCAATACTGCCATAGACAGTCTGGGAAATAAACCCTGTAAACCACAGATGTTTTGGCAATATGCTTGATCCTTAAAGATCCTGAAACTCTAGGCACTAAAGAAAGAATTAAGAAAGTCAAGAACATAATGGCTCCGCATCTGTGGAGAGCTATACTGGAAATTTCCTGTGAAGGGTAATTCCAGCAACTGCAGTTCTTTTAAGAAACAGTCCCAATAAGGTTATGTAGTGTCCCAGTACAGCTGCAGGAGAGTCAAACTACATTTCTGGATACTTCTTGTTCACAGCCAGGCTGGAGCAACTGGAAAGAAGCTTCTTTTTATATACCCAAATGTAAACTCCCTTTCATCTTATTTTCAGTTCCATTTCTCACCAGCACCTCACCTCAGAGGTACCACAGCTGTTAGCCACGTTGTCTGCACCTCTTCCTGTTACTGCAGACCTGTAATTCATCTCTTCCTCTTGCCTTGCTCTCTTCCTATCACTACAGTAATGATACTGTCTGTGCTTGAAACAGCAACATGATGGAAAGCTGAAGGTTTTAATTTTTAAAGCATCTTTTTGTTCTCTGATTTTGATTTTTACACTAAAATCAGACACAGGCATCATCTTTTCCCAGTGCCATTTATTTTAAGCTTTAATGCTAAGGTGTAACTTTTATTTTGAGATGAGTCTTCTGTGCAAAGCAGGTCTCTTAGCACTGCCAAAATCGTTAGTGCTATCTTTCCATTCCCACATCAAATAAAAAGGGAAATAGTTTTGATAACTTGTGATCCTTCACATCTCCTAAGCTTGCCTACAGAGATTTTGGGTTTGTTACTTTGTTTAAAAAAGATCTTTCTTCCTTCCCTGAGGGTTCTTTCTGATCTCTTATCCTTCAGGTAACAAAAACTGAGCTACACAAATGGAATTACTATAAGACCCTGACATCTTTCTCTCTATCTACTTGAAGAAAGTGGGGGAAAAAAACCCCAACAAAGCCTTTTTAAACACCCAAATGATCCCCAAAATCGACACAGTGAAAGGAAGCAAGGGAGCTGGTTTGTCACCCAGGGCTGGTGACTGTTTCACCAGTTCTCAAAAAATAAAAGAAGCAGATGGCAGAAGGAAGGAGACAAGGAGAAAAGAGCCTCTCAGCTCAAAGACAAAAAATCAGAATCGGAGTTTTGCTGAGAACTGAGTGGTAAAACTGGGGGGGAAAGAATCACTGTGTGATTATAGGGGATTGTGGGAAACATTTGATCTCCTTTAGCATTTGCAGCTGCTCAAAGAAGGGAGCTCCCAGCAAAGAGATGGTCTAATCTCAGGAAAAGGAGTAAAAATGTTCAACAAATCAGCTCTAGGAAGTATTCAGTTCATGACAGGTTATACAGACAGCTCTGAACAGGGATAGTTGCTCTGGAGTAGTCCCCTAGGATAACCAAGCTGGAACAGCTGCTCCTCAGTAGAGTTCATGTGGTGTTGGAACAGGATGTGCTTTAGATAGTGTGGGGATAAACAGTTGTCATGGAGCATCTTTTAATTCAAAGATCAGGCAAGTATCTAACATCCCACAAAGAGCAAATCCAAAGTGGCACCCTCTTTCACTGAATCTCATCCCTACGGCTGCCTTCAGTAATCCAGGTGGGTGGAGAAGGGATGGTGAATATTCATTCCTCTGCCCTCCTACCACTTTACCTTTTTGGGCTTTCTTGTGTTGAAGAAACTTTGTTAACAGTATGTTACATTGAATTGCTGTGTTGTTTGGGTTTTTTTACAATTTTTCTAAAGAAGAGATTGGTTCAGCTTGCTCAATTGATAAATTTATTCCTAATGTGTTTTAGCTCGTTCTCACTACCGTGTGTGCTGTTTAATTAGCAAATCAACATATACCTGAATTCACCTCCTTTATTTCTTATGGCATATTACAGAGACATACTCCCAGGGCCCACAGACCTGCAAGGCTCTCAACAGCCATAATATCTCGAAGATGTTATGCTAAGACACACCAGGAATTCATCAGGCAAGCACGTAGGAGGCCTATACTGGTGGAAGACTACTAGCCTCTCCGTAAGACTTCACCACCTGTACCTCATTCTTTCAGAAGCATTCTCTATGCAAGGCAAATAGACCCTTTTCTTTCTTTCAGACTACACCGATTTTTTTCCTTTTCACAGCATCCAGTGAAAGTCCCCATAAACTTGAACCTATAATGCTCCTATATTTCAAACAGACTAACTCTGTTAATGTTCACAAGTTTTCTTTATTTGTCTGGAAATTCCTTTGGGCCAAAGGATTGTAGACTTTGACTTTCTATAAAGGCTGTAAGAAACTTGTGCATGTTTCCTGGGACTTCTTCAGCCCATCTTCTGGAATTAGTGGCAGATGATCCATAGCAATCAACCAGATTTATCACTATAATGGGAAAATGTATTTTCTGCTTCAAACTCTCTGCAAAGGAGACCAGACATGTCTCATCAAGAATCCTACCTGCACCAAACCATCAACATCTTCCTGGATGTTTTTAGGTTTTGTCACGTGACACAGCAGCCTAATAACTATTCATCTACCTGCAATGTTTATAGCTATGCACTGGTTGCAATCTAAAGCAGGCAAGCTTCCAGCTGGGTTGGCAATGTTCTCTGGAATAAGAACTGCAAAAGCATTTAAGAAAACGGCTTTTACCATCTTGATGTTCGGCTACAGTCATCTCATTTGTTCAGAACTACCCTTTCCTACCACTGTGCTACTTATCAAAAGTCAGAAATACTCTTCCACTGAGTAATGGTCCTCTTTTCCTAGCAGTAATTGTCCCATTTCTTTTTCTTTCTCCACGCGTCATAGAATTCTGGTACCAGCAACTCTGTGGAAACCACAGCCCTGCCTATCTATATAAATCCCAACAGGATTTATGCCATTCTGGCAGTTGTGTGAGTGGTACCAACAAACATCCAGCCTGGGCTCTGTCCCTGAACACTAGTGCAGAAATACTACTGGCAAATTTAATGAGAGCCTGAAGAGAAACTGAATTGCTGTTTAACACAGCTGAACAGTTCCTGAAAATTCTGGTAGAAATCCCTGAATACAAACAAGGTTGCTATGGGATAAATCTCTAGAATGCTAATTAAGTTAAACTAATGTTCTGTTTTGTGGACAAAGGGACTAATTAAGAAGAATGCATTTTAGTCCATAGTTGAAAGTTGCAGTTAAAGCTGATGAAATAGTTTGCTGGTAACATCATCACATGGAGAAGGCCAAAGGGATTGACCAGGAAGCTCTGTTCTGCTATTTACCCTCAAACCCCAACAGCTGAGAGTTTTAAGTGCGCATAGGGCATGTTCAGAATACCTATTCATTGCAAACTGAGAGTGTCTTAACAAGCTTTTCCTTCAGTAACTCTTATTTACTTTTTTATTTGTTGTTCTGTCTGAATGCAGGAAAATCAAGAAAGGAAGGAGCAAACTGCAAAAGCTGAGAAAAGGAAGAAACAGCTTAAAGGAGAAGATGCAAAGAGGCTAAAGGGAGAGTATGGAAAGTGTAGTACATTTAACAAAAATTAATTCTGATTTTATTAGCCAACCTTTTGTTTATTAGAAGGAATTTATCTGTTTATCTAATACGAGAGTGATACAGACAGGGATGATGTACTTGTCAAGCAGATGCATAGTAAGACATTAATTACCAATTTTCAAGTGCAAGTGAATTCTTGGAAAAATCATGATAGAGATGTTAGAAAAAATATCACTCCCAATGAGCACGTTTTTATCACTTTGCTAAGATATGGGGAATATCCTGCTATTGCTCTGAAGACTGGTTGGGAGGCTTTTAGGGGGATAGAAAGCTGTAGAGACTTGAACTTCATGCAGCACAGTAGGCAAGTTGTATATGGTGTTATTGTTACCACAACATTTGCTTTTTTTTCATCAGAGATCTGATTCTTTAAAGCAGTTATGTCTGTGCTTAAAGGAGTGTCTGTGCTTTGCTGAAGCACAGGTGATTGATCCAGAAAAGCACTTGCTGTACTGGGCCTCCCTGGATGTGAAGCATATCTAGTGCTAATATTGGCATGAGTATATTTTAAATTTTTATTTTGGCAAATACTCGGCATCTACTTTTATTGAAGATTTTTGTCAATAACATTTGGTTACAATTCCTGGTTCTTCAGAGAACCACTGCAAAAAAAGCCATTAGTAAATCTGAGTGGAGTTCATGTACATTTTACACTAGATGTTCATCCCTTGGAAGCTTTGTTTTTCCTTGTGACTGGTGTCTAAATAGATGGCCTCCTTTTAGGTCCTCTTTCACAGCAACTCACTTTTAGAAATACCTTTTTAAAATACATAAAATCCATTAAAAACTGACTAAATCAAAGTTTACAATATTGTCTGTCAAAGTCTAATACAATTGCAAAGTATGTAAAACATATTCGTAACACACTTAAGGTAAAGCGGCAGATTGAAACAAAAAAACCTTTTTGCTATAAATACAGAAAAATAACTTAGGACATATAAAATAAAATGACGAAGCAACATTTATGGCTGTAATAATTAAAGATGTGCTTCAACCCTGTAAAGAAAAGGAGCATCAAACCAGAAGAACCTTCTGTATTTCCAACAGGCATCTTAGGTGGAACTGTCGTTATTTTTGTTCCTTTGTGAGAAAGGTGGATTTAATTCGGGGAGGGGGTATAAACTTGAACATGAAAGAGCATTCAGAGTCTAAATTATTTTTCAGTACTATTTTAGAGAACTGCGCACAGCAGTGGTGACAATGACAATCAGGAACTTTTAAAATCTATTTTAATCTTGATCAGGACATGGTCACATAAAATAACAGGATATCAGATCTCGCATGGCAGCATGTTGAAGCTCATCTTAACATTTTTCAGTCTATGTAAAATGTATTTTCTTTCTTTTTTAATCATATAATCAGCATGTTAAGTAATTACTTTCTGAAGAAGGGAATGAAAAGACAGCAAATCTGTCTGAATCTGCTGATGAACCCCTATCAGCCTGTGCTGACAGGATTGTCAAGGTCTGGTTCCACAAAGAAGGAAGCACACCTTTAACTTTGCAGGTATCTCCCTTGGTGCCAGCAACACACAGCACACAGGGCAATCCTGTGCATGGATCTTTAAGGTCCCAGTCCTGCAGTCTGTGAATCTCTGACCTTAAGTCCAGTCCAGTCACATGCTCTGTCAGTGTGAGTATCTGGTTTGTGCAGTTGTCTGAGGATCATTTCTCTGCAGCTGACAGACCTGCCAGGGACAGCACACAGGAGCAATGTCTCCTAGGGCTGGCAATAATCTCGCTCTCCTGAGCTCAAACAGGAGAAGTAAAGTCAGAAGCACCCATTGCTGATGTACTGACAGATAACAGGGAGGGCTTGAGCTATTGAGAACTGCTGAGAACCAAGCTGAGTCAAAGGCTGTTACCAAAATTCAAATGTAGGGTTCTATTTAGACAATTGAGCAATATCTTACTAGATTCCACATATTAAAAACAGCTTTTCTGTGAATAGGATTTCCAAAATAATTTGGTGACGGGCTCATGCTGATACTCGGGGTCTGTATATCCAGAGTCAAACATAAGAGCTTTTCTCTGGTAAAATTCTTATTGTCTGTATTTACACAGGACTTACTTGTTTGGCTCTAAGTAACAACCTGATATATGATAAAATGTCACCAACATAAACTGATCTTGCAATAGTAAAAACATCTAGTCTTCAAGAGCTGGGGAAATCAGCTAATATTCTGCTGCTAAAAGCTTACTGGGTTATGTTGTATTGCTTGAGTTTGCTTTTTCCAAGCATGTAATAATGGTTTAAAAACTGTATGAAGGATAAGTACAACTTTCAGTGCATAGTTTACTTACAACTGCATTGTACTCTAGAATGTGTTTGTAATCCAGGATGTATTTCACTTGTGTGTATCTTCATTTTAGTAAACAGAGCTAAACAAAAGTACCTGAATTTGTGAGGTTTATTAGTTGTGGGTTTAAATCACATATTAGCAAACAAGATCCTGAGTAAGTGCTTTTCCTGTGCTGATTGTGAATACTGTCATGGTATTTTTTATTTAATTTTTTAAAAGTGCAAATGAAAGGAGAGATTATCTGGCTCTTAATCTCCTAAAAAGATGGTGAATAGATGAGGAAAAAAAACTTCTTAATTGCATCTGGCAATATAAAACTGCTAAGCAGTTAAATTAATTTCACATGAACTCTAGAAAACTGCAAAGTTTCTTTTTTTAAAAATAAAAGAAAGCTTGACCCTGTGCCCCAGAGTTCAGTGAGTCTGCTACAGTTCTTTTACTGGGAGCCTAGCAGATTCCAGGCCATGCTCTCACAGGCACAAAAGAACATAACCATATTGCAATGCTCCTTTAATCTCTTTTTAAAATATCCGTCCCCCTGCACATTCTCCAACAGTTTATTGGCTGAGAGGTGATTCAAATTGAGCTCCTTTCATTAAAATGTGTCTTTAAATCTTTCCACAGACTTTATGCAATCTTATTTCTGTGCACATTACTTACTCAAATAGCTCAAAGAATGTGAAGAAGCCTCCAATTTTGGTACCAGCTTGATTATTTGTTGGGCAGAGAATAGAGAGAAGTTGTGGCTGCCCCACTCCTGGGAGTGTTCAAGGCCAGGCGAGATGGGGCTTTGAGCAGTCTGGTCTGGTGGAAGGTGTTCCTGCCCATGGCAGAGGGATTGGAATGAGATGACCTCTAAGGGCCCTTCCAACCCAAACCATTTTAGGATTTGGCTATTACAGGACTCACTCTAGGATGTCAAAGACTTAATAATGTTCACATCTCTAGACAGCAAAAAGAGATGTGAAGCAGCAGTGTCCATCACATCCCACCTGAGACCCTTAAATCCTCAGGCAATCTGGGCTGACAGCCCAAATACAATTTTGTGGGGTATTTGCTCTGGCTTGTACATTCACTGTAGGGAAGCTCCCTGCTGTGAGGGCCCTCTCATGGCTGACACAAGCTGAATGGGGGGCCCACTCACAGACATGGAAATGATTACAGAATTAGGTGGCAGCTGAACAACTTCTTAAATGATGCTTAAGTATTTGACCTGGGCATCTAAACAAGTGAATATGTATTTTTTGAGGATTTGAGCCAAAGTCTTCAGAAAATACCTACCGCACTGGGTTGTACATAGTAAAGTTGGTCTAACTTAGCAGTTAATATCAAATAATTTCTGCCTAATCTCTTCTCAAAAATGCCCAAGGACATGAACATCCTGAAGTCTGGACAAGTTGCTGCTGTGCTCAAATGCTATCTTTATGAGTAGTGTTGGAGCAAAGCTGGTCTTATTCATAGCTTCTGTTTCAAGCTTACTAGAGCTTTATACACCTCTCCATCCTTATCAGATCAGTTTGTTAATCCAATAAAACATGCAAACACTTTCCATTTCATCCTATTCACTACAGGGAAAACACATTACCACTCCCCTATAATTTGCAGCAGCCTTTACATATTTGGAGGTTGTTTTATCACGTCATCTTTGGTCTTCTTTTTCCTAGACTAACACCCTTTCAGTTTTTCACCCTGGGGCTTTCCTAGTTTTTTCATCCTAGGATTTTCCAATCCTGTGTTCATGCATTTGTGGATCTCTTCCTGATTGTCTTCAACTGGATCTCATCTTTCCCACTCTGCAGTGCTGGACCTCCAGCTGGGCAGTTCAGCAGGGCTCAGGAGAGTGAAAGGACACCTGCCTGCATTTTACAGGTAATTCTTCCATCTCAGCATGTTTGACTTCTGCAACCATGTTAACATTTTGACTCCTATTCAGAGAGGTAAGCATGATGCTTGTTGCTTCCAGCTTAATGCCAGCTGCACATTCAATAAATGCACGTTATTGCATGCTCCAAGTCTTTCATGGAAACAGAAAGAAAGTGGAACCACAAACACTGTCTTTCTGATTCAATGTGTACTTTATTCAAATAATTAATTCTTTACTATTCTCCAAGTATAGATCTTCATGTGCTTTTGCACTACCTTACTGTTTTTATTAGGGATGTGAACAAACAAGTGTTTCGTCAAAACTCAGTTCTGAAAAGAAACAATATAGTTTGGATTAATTTATTCTGAAATAAATCTAAAGTGCACTGCTTTAATCGTGCACATATTTTGCTATTAGTCACTCTAAAGTAAAAAGCACTGCATTTTTTTATCTGAGAAGGCAAATGCTTGATTTTTTTCTATGACATTGCAAAGGTCAAGTGTTGCCAGATGAATTGGTTTTAATGGAAGAGCTCTGAAGAACAGGGTGCTACTCTGAGACACCAATTCTGATTACTGAGCTAACAGCTCATTCCCTTCTCTATCAGTACCCAGCATCAGGTGACTCAGAGGGGACAGAGACGCTGCCTTCCTGTGGCCTTTACAAGTTTCATGGCACTCTGCATGACCTCACTGTTAATGTCTTACTTCATTTAAAAGTCAACCATTTGCTTTTAACTGAGCAAAATCTGCCTTGGAGATCTGATTTATTTTTTCCATCTCACACAACAAAATGTATTTAAATCCACTGATTTCAGTGGACTTGAGTTTCCTTTAAATTTGGTGTTAGAAGTGTGTCACTTGGTGTCTCACTTCAAGCAATTAATTGCTTCATATTATTTCTATGCTGAGTTAAGTGGTTTGAATTTTTATGAGAAGGGTTCCCCTGGTTGATCAGTTTGCTTGCAAAGAGTCCAGGACTTTTTTTCATGTAAAATAGTTTACAGAAATAGCAGGTTTTACATTGGTGGCATTGGAAAGAAATTAAAACTGGAGTTTCTGGCCATCTCAGAATGACAGTGGATGCACCTTTTTCTGCACAAAAACATGCAGAAATTTGCACCAAGCCACCACCAAAGTAGCTTCGAAGATATATGAAAGTTATGAATGTATTCTTTGTGGCTGAGAGCCACAAAGACCAAATAGCTGAAAAGTCTGTCATCTCCTGTCAAAAAGACGAGTCTGTCCTTAAGCAGGGAAATTTTCAGGTGGCCATGCCAGGATGATTTGCTTTTAAAAAAACAAGAGCATAACCAAAACCCAACCAAATGCAAGAAAAACAGTAACATTACTCTGGGAAATTATTTGAGTTCCTATACTAATAGGTGTAGAGTATCATAAAGAGAGAAAAAACCCACAAACATTCAAGAATGGCAATGCTAAATGCCATAAAAATAATAATAAATAGAACTCTGACATCCTCTCTGACTTCAAAATATAGCTGTAAAAAGCTTCTTCAGGGGAACAGCACCAGGAATATGTATTTCTTGAAGCAAAGGATATTTTTGCATTTTATCTGTGTGGAGCTGACTCAAAAGTCATCAGTTTTGAGGAGAATTAGTGAGGCAACAAAATGATGCTACTGCTACATTTTTATGTCCTTGGGGCTTCTGTTTTCAAATTGTGAAAACAACCATAAACACTATACCTCACAAATATTTATTCCACAATGAGATGACACAGTTTTTATTATTTTATGGACCAAATTATTTTGTTATTAAGCTGCAAAAAAATCTGAAATGTGACAGAACAGTAAGGGAAGCTTTAGAGGAACATTTGAAAGAAAATGAAAGCCTGGAGGTGAATGAAACTGGGATACCGTATGAAAGGGAAAAGCAAAAGCAAAACCAGATCACTCTGACACCGGCTCCCTTGGACAACTATAAAGATAGACCAAATGGAGTAAATGTGGACCTCATTAAGACTCTCAATGTAGTGTGGAGTATGGGGTGAGAACAATTACAAATGCAGCTAAGGAGAAATCATTAACAATACTTTCTGTTGCTCAGCAGGACCAGACTGGCTGCATATGTTTAAGAAGATGACAGACCAGTGCAGAAGTTTTTCAGGAGAGGTTCACAAGCTGTGGCTGGGGAGAGAAACGTGGTCAGTGCTGGGTGTTCCCATGTGAAATAGAACATGTTCATGCTCAAGTCGTCTGATTCTGGCAAGCTTTAGACTGATTGGTACCAGGGCAAGAAGCCCAAAGAGTAAGGTGCTTGAGGAGTTGTTGCCAGATAATTCAGTGTATATTAGACCACAGGAACCAAGGGTCTTAGAACAATTCACAGTAACTAATTCCTGTATTCATTTTGGCTGAGATGGAATTTATTTTCCCCATAGCAGCCTTCCTAGTGCCATGCTTTGCACTGGTATCTAGAAGGGTGTTGATACCACACCAGTGTTTTGACTACTGCTGAGCAGTGCTCACACAGCATCAAGGTTGTCTCTACAATATTCCCCCTTCCACCAGTAGGTTGGGGGGGGGCAAGATCTTGGGAGGGGACATAACCAGGACAGCTGACCCAAACTGATCAAAGCATCTACTTAGCCAAAGCTAAGAGAAAGGAGGAGGAAGGGAATATTCATTATTTAAGACATTTGTCTTCCAGAGCAACTACATATGCTGAAGCCCTGCTTCCTGGGAACCAGTCAAACACCATTTGCTGATGGGAAGTAGAGAATTAAATCTTTTGGGTTTTTGCCTTTGTTGTGTGCACATGACCTTTCCTTTTACTTCAATAAACTGCCTTTATCTTGATCCACAGGGGTTTTTTCCATCTTGTTTTCTCTGCCCCCATTCCGCTGAGAAGGGGAGTGATAGAGCGGCTCAGTGGGAAACCGGCTCCAGACAAGGTCAACTCACCACACATCCTTACAACTGAAATAATGACCAAAATAAAAATAAAGGTTAAAATTCTATAATGCAAAATTCTGAAACCCAAGCTGGAGTCTTGTCTTTCAGGCCATGTTAAATTGCAGGTGGCATCTGGCTGTGAATATATACATGAAATGCCAAGTAGCTGAATTGTGCATGTGAAGTGCCAATGGCAGAAAGAGGCAGCGGCATTTCAGTGTGTGAGGTACCAGCAGTGCAGTGAAGTGTGGGAAAGGAGCTGCCTTTCATCACGTATGTGAAACCTGGCAAGTCCAGGATTGTCTTAAGTGAGATATTTCCATCTGAAAAGAGAAGGCATTAATTCCCATGTAGAAGGTAGTAGGGAACTTGACATGGACCATAGCGTACAGTTCTAGCTGTCCATATTCAAGAAACATGAACCAAATTCAGAGCAGGTGCAGGGCAGGTAGGTGAGAATGATCAGCAATTCGAGAGTCTGTCTTGAGACAAGAGTAAAAAATCTTGTCTTTTTCTGCTGAACAAAACAAAGCCAGAGATTGGATGTAATTCTGTCTATAAATCAACACATAGGAAAGGGAAAGGAAGAAGTATTTAAACTACATGGCAACATCAGCATAGAACATATGGATATAAATCGGCCAAAAGGCTGGAAATTAGCTGAGGTTTCTAGCTAGAACAGCTCTGGAACTTATTCAGAAGGAACAGCGAGGTGTTGTATGATTTCATAGACTGCAGAAGCCAGGGAAACTAGGCTCAAACATCAGGAGTTCCCTTCCAGTCTTCTCTTCCATATTTTTCATCTGCACTGTTCGATGCTAAATACTCAGCTGGAGCATACAGAATGTTCAATTTTCTCAACTTCTTTTTCCTAAAAGAAATACTGCAAATGCTGGAACTGAAGTAAAGCAAATGTCTGCTCTGTTTGCCATCACGAATCCCTACAAGGTGCTGGAGTCTGGATTATGTTCTCTACGTGCACATACATAAATGCATACATGTATGTGTATAGGCATGGGTAACGTTTACATGCACACATACAGGGCACACATATGCATGTTTGAAATGGGCTGTAGACGATGGATATTTTTATTTCCCAAGAGTTCCCTAGAGTATTCCAATAGTTTCTTTTCATCCTTCTACCAGGTAATGAATTCTGCATTTTGACCACTGCATAAAGCACGTGCTTGTGCAATCTCATACATATCACAGCAACTCATCTGAGTCAGAGTGTAAGAGAAGGAATCTGTCACCGGAAAATGCTGGATTTCTGTCCCTTGCTCTCTTGGTAGGGATCACATGCATGCAATTGCCAGAAGGAGCACAGAAGCAGCAGCTGGTGCAGTTCCCCCTGCCTGAAGCTGCAGCCTGGTATGTTCTGCCATTTTGCTTCTGTGCCTGTGTGTGTGTGCGCTGGTACGTAAGTGCATATATGCCCCTCACATTAACACCGCTGCATGTGCCTCAGATTAGTCTGTTAACCTTACATATTTCAACTCGCTTCTTTTAAGGACATGGTGCCAACATGCCTGGAGCTACAGGACACATGCTGAAGGAAAAGCCAGAACCTAGCCTGTGACTTGGGTGTGGGGAAGGGGTTATAGGTGACAAGCACGGTCTGTTCGCCTGTCACAACAGAGAAGTGGGCACTTCAATCTGTCCTTGTGACACAGCTCCACACGCCTCACTTGTTTATCTGCCTTGCAGGGATGGTGCTGTGTTTTTTCAGGTCAGTGTGTGAGTATATGTGTGGGTGTGCATGTGTGCCTCGCCAAAATAGTCTTGGGTATCTCAGGCCATGGAACAGACTATGTATGTGCCTGTCAGCGGGATAAGTCAGTTCAGTAACAACAGTCGTATGTATTTTAGGCTAATGTGTGTGTCAGTCAAACTCCAAGTGCGCCTGCCCGTGTTTCTCAGGCCAGCGGGTGCATGTTTGTGTCTCATGATCCCCGTGTGCCAGAGCAGCCTGTGTGCCTGTCCCTCTCCCTCCAACTTCACATATTCTAGGGTACTCTGAGTGTACCTGTGCACGTGCCAGGCTTCTCCGAGTGTGCAATTCCCTGGATGTCTGACAGCAACAGCCCCAAATGCCTCAGAGCAACATCTGTTTTGCAGTGACAGTGGCCTGTGTTCCTCAGGCCAGTGTCTGTCTGTCAGTAACACAGGGTCATGTGCCTCAGGACTCCGTGTGTCTCACAGTGACACAGCTCCTGTGCCCAAGACCCTCACACCTCAGTAACAGTGACAAGTGCTTGTGAGTCTCACAGTGACAGTCATGCACCTCAGTACATGTGCCTGTACATCTGCGTGACGCAGCCGCACAGGCCTCAGACCGCCGTGACAGCCACATGCCTTGAACCCGTATGCTGTGACTCTGGCATGCAGCCCTCAGCGTCTGACAGTGGCACAGCCTCAGACCCCTGCGTGAGCCTGCCTCATAGTGACGCAGCCCTGCGTGACCCAGCCCGATGTCTGCCTGTACCACAGGCCCACCTGCCCCAGACTTGCATCTGTCTGAGGGCGATATGGGCCCACATCTCTCTGAGGTGCCCATCATACGTGTGCCACAGGCTCTGTCAGCTTGTGCCTGTGTGTGAGGGGACAAGGTGTGTGAGTGGTGCTGTGTTTGCGAGTGGGGGGGGGACTGGATGGGTGTGTGGGGCAGGGGTGCGTGGGAACAAGGCGTGTGAGTGGTGCTGTGTTTGCGTGCGTGTGAGGGACTGGATGTGTGTGTGAGGCAGAGCTGCGTGTGAGGGAAACGTGTGAGTGGTGCTGTGTTTGCGTGCGTGTGAGGGACTGGATGTGTGTGTGAGGCAGAGCTGTGTGTGAGGGAACCACGTGTGAGTGGTGCTCTGTGTGTATGCGTGAGGGGACTGTGTGTGTGTCTGTGTGTG